>JAQIWJ010000240.1:0-27244 GCA_034695185.1 Discolaimus major
ATCAAGGCTGATCAGCAAGCGATCAAGGCTGATCAGCAAGCGATCAAGGCTGATCAGCAAGCGATCAAGGCTGATCAATCAATAAAATACTCACCCTGATGCACGTGATTGCTGGCCATTGACGAATACATCGTTCACGTGCGGTTTCCGATTGGGCGTGGACGTATTCTCTAGATTATTCTTCTGCCTAATCGTTCCCACATTCTCGTTGGCGAATGGCAACGTCTCCGTACTGCTATTACTTTCGATGGACGTGGTCGAAGTGGTCGCTTGCCTCGAATCTCCATTGGTCATCGCATTGACCAATGGTTGTGGATTTCTTCTCCTGACCAACGTTCCGGTGTCCGAATGTTTCAAATCCAAATCCGCATCTTCGTCGTCCGAATTCATGACCAACGCGGACGTGGGATTATGTTCCCGAACGTTTCTCAAATTCTTGATCGATTCCACGCATAAAATCGGCGACGGCGGCGGCGGAAATTCGTCCATGGACGGTGCGGGCGATAATTCGTCCAACGACGAATTCTCGTCCACGGTTTGCATCAATTTCGGCAACGGCGTCATACTCAATTGGAACACTGCGCCCGGACGAGCCAACGGTCCGATGGGTGGTTTCTGCGGCGGTGCGTCCAACGGCGGTGCTGATCTACACATGATATCTTGATTGGATAAGGCCGATCGATTGGTAGAAAATCGATAATCGTTATTGACGTCGCCCGAACTTCCACCCATCGAGTAACAATTACTCGTACTGATCATTGGCGACGCTTGGAAATATTTATGACGTGGACTTTGGACGCATGGACTATTCCCATTTTTAGATTCGTCCAATTTCTCCAATCCTCCTTCCCGACTTCCACGTTGAACCGAAAGTAACGGTTTCACGGTCACTTTGGGTCGATCGTGAACCAAGGCCTCAGTGGTCAGCGTGAATGTATTATTTTGATTTTGGAAATATTCCTGACCGTACATTCGACGAGTGGGCGACGAGGTTTGATTGAGGCGAATCAAATCCGGTCGATAGAAGAAATCCGATTCTTCTTGTCCGTGAAACGTGCTCATCATTTCCGGCGGTACGTGAGAATACGGTCGAACTTCGGCCGTCGTTCTCCTATGATTCGACGTAATCAGATTATTGATCGACGGTGGAACGTTGATCAGCAGTAATTGGGTGTTTGTTGAATTCGAATCCGAGGAACCCGTTTTCGTTTCATGACGATTATCCTTCAATTTCTTCGAGGCCAATATCAATTTCTTCAAATGTCCCAGTTTCTTGACGCCGAAATCCTCGTAATCCTCCCAAGTCAATTGAGCCAATTGATCAACGTTATGGAAACCCTGCGATTCGAATAATGGCACGTATTCGGATAATTTCAATATGCATAACCATTCTCTCAATGTTTCCTGAAAAAAACACAGGCAGATTTAAATACATTGCGCAATTTGAAGGCTGTGCAAGATGGCGCAATTTGACGCCATGCCTAACCATGGCGAATATTCAAAATTACTCACAGGTTTCTTCTCCGGCCATTGATCAGTGATATTCAGCTTATGGATTTCCAACGTCAATCGTTTCCTATGACCAGGTTTTGTGATGCCGATAGCGGTCAGATCCTCGGGCGTCATGCGTGCCACTGTCGGAAGGTCGTAACCAGCGTTCATGAATAATGATAAATATTCCTCGTAATGTAATCCGTGCAACCAGGCTGCCAATACTTCGTGATCCTAAAAAAATGGATGGTATTAGAAATTGCGCAATGGATACGTCTGCATCCATTGTTGCAGACAATGCCCAATGGACGCGTCTGCATGCACTGAATCCGCAATTGGAAATTGCGCAATCTGCAGACGCTGCCCAATGGATGCGTCTGCATGCACTAAATCCGGAATTGGGAATTGCCAATTCTAGCAGGCCATAGATTGCGCAATGGACGCGTCTGCATCCAGAATCCACTTACGGGCACCCCATTTTGAACCATTTCGGCCACATTTATCTGACCACTACTACCGTAACCGCTTTCGTCCAATCGTTCCAAACTGCCCAAACTACTGCTCCCGCTGCTGTGGACAGAATTTCGACTGGGCGGACTATCGCCGCGTAATTGATGGACGGTGACATTGACGTACGGTTGTCCATTTCCGCTCTGAAAAGGGTCATCAATGATTCTGCTTTGAATATTTTGGAAATGGTCCCCCGGCAGAAATGCAAATAAAATCAGAGACTAGACCCACAGCCAGAATTTAGTAAACATCCAACGTTAGGGTTTATTTACTAAACTGAAAATCGATCATGCAAAACATAAGACCTCGATTTCCTATTCAAAACACTTTCGGCCCCTGTGCGTGCATGTGAAGATGCATTTTCTGAACCTTTTCAAAACACCCAGGTTCCCCCCTCAACAATAGCCAGGAAAATCACCCCCTATGAATCACTGCGCCTAGCCTTCTGGGAGTGGAGTGAGAAATTATTTACCATTAAGCTTAGTAATGGGCCAAAACTAATTCAAAATTCTTATACAATCCTATTCATCATAGCTTTTTGTTAGGAAAAAAACTACACTCTGGCCTCCGGAATGGCCAAAGAGTTCACTGGGTTAGTGAATCATTTCTCGAAAACTAATAAATCATGTATGAATAAGAAAAACATACTTTCATAGATTCGAATCCGGACGATGCTTGGCTACTGTTGCTACCGGTACTGTTCCTGTGCCGTGCTGGACTGGAGTTCCCATTCATCGATGATGAACCGTTCATTAGAGCCGTTTGATGATGCGACGCTAATTGATGCTGATTAAGGTGACCGTTGGTTGCTGAATCTGGAAAAAATATGCAAAATATAGCAGGGCAATTGACCATTCATTATTCAAGGCATAAATTTTGAATGCAGATGCTGATCAGATCAGATTCATGCTAATCAAGTTGATCAGTTCTGATGATATGAGAATAAAGGCATGAATTTTTATGGTGGCTGATCTTATCAGCAATTCGATGAAAGAATTGGCTCAACAGCCAGCCCAGCAAATATCAGGACATTGAAAATTCAGCAAAATCCTGCAGGAGGCCGCTTTTGCAGAAAATTGAATGCGCAAGCGGTTTCTGAATGCCAAAAAAAGTAAGCCCTAAATTCGACTTTTGCTCGATTGATCCTTTGGGAGGCCAAATAAATGGCAATACTTGATCAATTAAGTAAAAAATCAATACTGATTTCATGATCAGATCGGCCGATCAAAGTGATCAGTCAGTGAAGCTAAATCGATTTCGGAGGTTAAAGGAGGTGCGATCAAGTCAGCTGCCAGCTTGGCAGATATCAAAACTAATTGCAAACTCAGCAGATGCTGTAAAAGATTGCATTTGCATAAAATTGCAAATGCCAGCAGGTACTAAAAATTCATAAAAATTGACTGCATTCTGGATGCAGCAATACCACAATGCCCGTATCAAAATCATTAATCAATGATAAATTCAGCCAATCAAAAATGACTGGCATCAAAAGGCAACCCCGAATTGCGCAATCACAGAAAAACCTACGTCTCATCGCCAAAACCAAACCACCAACACCGGGTGAATTCCTCCTTTGATGTCCAGACGAACCCAAATTATGTAACGATGTAGAAGAAGTCGGTTTTTTCGAATTCGACTGACGTACCATACACGCACCGTACAAAGATGGCGAATTACTGACCATGGCTCGACTGGGTGCAGTTTTCATCATCGGTTTATTAGGCGAAGAAGAGACGGAATATGCTGAATAGCTAGATTTCATTGTTCACAACCGATTCTCCCAAAAACTGGCACAAACTGTATCAGAGGCTAGACAAGCCAATTACGAGTTGGGTCTTTTAACTGAACCAATCATCAATGCCAACAGATAGGATGGAATTTCGATAACACCATCCGCCCAGGGAGGGTCTAGTCGAATTTTCACTCCATACGTAGTAAAGGCAAACATTGTCCCTCGAAAGCATCAAAAAAACAGGACTGTCTAAACTCGACTTCATTCTCATTCTTCAAAATTTCCATCAGGGATTTCTTCATTCTAGCGTACTGGGATATGATAAAATTCAAAAACACGTCCCCAGTGGTGGATTTGTGGGGAAAACAGGCCCCGGATGAAAATAATTTAGCTCAGACCACCCGAAAATGGCTTCATTTCGAGAAAAGTTCTAGCCATGGACGAAATCGATCTGTATTGCTTGGGTAGCCAGCCAGGCAGGAGTAAAACATTTTTCAGCAAAACCAGTAGACTAGAAAGAAAACACGCCTCACAACTTCGAAAGCTAGAAGAGAGCCCTTTGGTCGGTTAAAAATATCCATCCAACGTGTACGGCGGGTCTAGGATTTAAAAAGAAGCCGATCTGGACCACAATCTCAGGCCTAGAGAACGAACGTGGAGTGGAGAAAAACAGCTATGAATTTCATAGGCCATAAATGGAATCGGCTATAAATGGACGTCCATCAACATAACAAAAGCACAGCCCACCCCCTGCTTTTAATGCCTTTAATCCTCATGCGAACTTCTCACACCACGAAATGGACTGAAACAACCGTGGTTTCTCAGCTAATATTTGAACAGACCGAGACTGACCATCACGGTCTACAACAAAAGGGTCCAGATGCATTTTAAAAGAAGCCGAATATAGAAATCCTATCCCTTCACATGCGCAAAAAATAGGCTCATAGATTTCCAAAATCCTAGCACGGGTCAATGTGGAGTATGAAAAACGAGTCTCCAATGACAAATTGACTATACCTTGAGTAAAATGATGGTAAATTTCAAGGACCACGTTTGGCAATTGTATGCCCGGAGCGTATTCCAGCTGTCTTTTGATGGAAAGATATAAAAGTACTCGTTTCGAACCCAAGCCACGCCGTGGTGGTTGAACAACTGGCGAAGAATTTCACAACTTCTGACAAGGATGTGTTGTGGCCGAATGACAAAAGTTACAAAACGTAGCCGTCCTTAGAGACATTTGGATGAATTTTTTGCCTCTTCATCCGATGCCTGGCACCGACCACATCAACATAAGAAAACCCTCTGGCCTCAATCAATTATTCACATCTTATGGGAAAAGGGGGGGAGAGATCGAGAAAACAATTAGCCAGTCAATACGTTAGGATACTTGAGAAAAAGGTGGCCAAAGAAGAAGATCATGGGAAAATTAGCTTCCAGGCATTGGATATCAGCAAAGGCTGGTTGCAATCATTGGCAAAATGCCAGATGCTTATCCTAACCATGCAACTCATGCTGCACTTCAAATCCTAGCCAGAAATTTGGCTTTTTCAAAATTCATGGATCAAATCGAATATCATTGATCCTCATCTCTGATCTCTGCCATATATCGAAAAACTGAATCCACAGGTCCCACCCAAAATGCCTATCTCCTTCTAAGCATGCTAAATCAATCGATTCTCACATGCTGATCAAGATAATGGATGAATTCTGACTCCGATTCAAGCTAGCAAATGTCAAATCCTATAAAAAGGGTCAAAGGGCATTGAAATGCCCACTCAATGTATTACTGATAAGGAACCACGCATTTTCAAATTATGCTGAGAGACTGATAAGCCATTTAGCTAAACAGCTGAGGTATGCAAATTTTGATTCATGTGAATGAATGCAATGCGATTGACGCAAGAGGCAGAGAAGCATTGAAGATCAGGAAAAATCACCCAAAGATAATAGCAATTTGAAAATCAAGTATTCACAAAATCATGATCTCACGCTAAACTGCATGAAGAATTGCAGCAATGCTATCAGTGCTTCATCAAGATTCAGCAAATTAGCTGAAGAAGCAGGAAAATTTGAATTCTGTTGATCCGAAGCTTCAGATGACATGGACAGATCAAAATGATCAATTTCAAGCCGATATCGGTTTGCTGGAAGCCAAAGTTTGAATTATGCTAATGCTAATATAAAATCCTTATCAGTAGGAAGTGATCGAGTTCGTTAATTTAAAAATGACCACAATCAGGCCGATCAAATCAACCAGATGAATCTCAAGCTTCAGCAAAATCATGCCTTTTCCAAGATTGCGCAATTTTTCGAATACTCACTTTGCTGTTGAGTAGCCAACGAATGCGTAGTTCCTAAACTGCCGTACGAATGCCTGGATAAAGATCCTTGTTGAAGCATCGAATGTTGATAAGATTGTTGACCAGTGGTCATGGAAGGAGGCGGTGGAACGGGTGACGTGGATTTCTGTTCAACCATACCAGGTATATCGGGTACTAATGGGACGTTGACTTTTTTCACTTGACGTTGACTAGCCGAACGTTGCATGCCGACTGAAAAAAGTGCAGAATATCAGCCTACGCTTTTTCCCCGTGAGGGAAAAAGCATCGCGTGAAAAATTGAATTCATGGAAATGGGGAAATGGACTTTTAAAAGGCACATACTCGTAGCTTTTTTCGTTCTCCACATGATAGGGGTGGAAAAAATTGACTCCTAATGAGGAGAGTAGAAATTTAGTTGAAAAAAATCCCGATGCGTTTCACTTTTCCAGAGCCAGAGCCACGAACGAAGGCAAGGCAATGTCAATGTTGTCAGTATGAAAACTGACTGTCGGTCGGCCTTTTCGAAAGTGGAGAGTAAAAAACCGCCCCCAATGCAGAGCGAAACTATACAGAACTGAAAACACACGCTCGCTCTGGCCTCGAGTCTAGGCAGAATTCGTACTACGTGTACGGTTCGACTATTTTATTAGCCGTAGAAAAGTAATGCACCCCCCGCAACAGCCAAGTTGTCTGTGATAAAAGCCACCCTCCGCCCTTCATTGGCAGAAAACGTAGGCTGTATACACAGTCCACATATCCATAAATGGTAATACAGTCTGGTAAAAGAAGGTACCCCCTTTTCCTGTACATGAACATGAGTACCTTGCCTTATCTGAGACCAAGTCCCCCACCCTTTTCCATACGAGTATTCAAATGATCTACGCAAACAGCATGCCCCAGATTTCGAAGAAAATACAATTGACCTTGCATGCCAAACTAGGAAATATAGTCGTTCGCATGGGGACTGTACGTACAGTTCCCAAAGGGGTCGGGTAGAAAATGCGAGTAAATTGAGCTACATGAAAGTGAGATGCGATTTTTGGGTGTTGATGTAGTGCAAAATGCGTTGAAAGCTATGAGTAGCTTCATTGGGAAGCTGATAGCGTCAAATACATCTCTTGCAGAATTCACAAAATCATCATAAATTCAAATTTTGACTAATAAAACGGGAATGTCTGTGCAGACTGTCAGAGATTGCGCAATTGGACCAATCAATTGGAATATTAGCCGTGAGACAATAATTTTGATCAAAGTGATCCAGGATCGTCGAATTGCGTCCACTCCTCTGCATGCTGATAAAAATGCATTTTGAAACTTTATGTGAATCCAGGATTTGAGGCATTTTGACAGAATGCAATGGTTCAGCATGCACTGAAAATAAGTATTGGCAGCAAGTTATTTGATACGTATTGCCAAGTGTTCGATCACAAGCTCAGTGATAAAAAATCATAAATGAAATTCATTCATCCTGATTCACGAAGGATGCAAGTCAAGCAATGATGCCAAATTTGGCCGTTTTAGCTCATGCTAACCAAATCGAATACCTCAATGGCATTTTCCATGCCAGGATCAGAAGTCATGACAGTCTGATTGCTTGTGATAAAAATGATTGCACATCAAGAAGCTAGTTCATTCAAATTTTGGGAATGGATCACGTTTGTCATTCCGCAATGGAAGATTTGGTGGATTGATAGATGGGATCGGCGGTTTGATCAGATTTTCATGATATTATATGAACAGCGTACGATAGACGCCTTACATTGCCTTGACGAAAGCACTTTGAAAATCTCACTGTATTCAATCGTCAGTGCATGAAAAGCATGCTTGCTTCAAAGTGGCTAGATATTAGCCAGCATTAACCGCATTGCTGATTTCTCTTTCTCGATTATAAAAATGCAAAATATTCACCATATCCACTATCGAACATCCTGATCAATCGATTGATCAAGCAATCATGCTGAATGCCAACGAAAGCAGTCAGCTTTAGGCTGATACAAGCTTTTCCCAGGTTGGTGAAAAATGCATCAGATCATCTCAACCTACAAAAATCGCATTGGCATGATAGCCTATGCATTCTGAATGGGCGGAAATTAGAAAATACAGTAATCGATCACATTGGGATATATCGAAATTGACCTGGCCAAGGCCAAAAATCAGTACAGTGTATTAGCATGATGGCTGATTGGATCTGAAGGATATTGAGGGGAAAATGCTTGTACTGTACAAGAGCCACCACCAAGCAGACTTAGTTATCTCAGTCAAACTAATGATAGTTTTTAGAAACTCACTACATTGCAGAACTTTTCAAGAAATCACTCATAAAGTGCAGGAATGAATTGTGCAAAACGTGATGAAAAGTTGGCCTGAAAGGTCTCAAGACGTTAATACTCTTCAGGTCGAATTGCGTAAAAGTGATCAGCAAAATATCTGATTGGCAAAGCTATGATCAATCCATTCAATCGATTCAGCCATGAATCGATACACCAAAAATCGATACATTCAAATCCACCCTCCCCCTCCAATTGATCTATTCCCTACCCCCAGCAAAGCATAAACATTTCACACCGACTACTACTGCATTCCAGAAATCGTATCCGAAATTCCTTTTTCCCAATCATCACACGAGTATGTGTTGAATTCTCATCGGAACTAGTTTTTTGCCCAAATATGGCCAATGTGCATGTGAATGGAGAGATTTACACACGTCCTCGGCCTGAATTCCATACGCCAGAAGATGTTTCCGGTTAATCTTTTCATACATGGGAAAAGGCGATTATAAAAATAATGCATACGATTGGGCATGAATTTTTTGACAGATAAGGCACCCATGTGTCCAGGTGTGAAAAATATCGATTATTGAATTAACCCAATTCTCACAGCAGCATGTAAGCCAAATAAAAGACTCACGTGGTTTATCGATCAACTGCACTGTGCTGGATGGGAAATTCCCGATTCGTGACGTGTATTTGGGCCCGAATATGGCTCCTTTCCATCGACGTTCCTCGCTTCTGTCCAAAATCTGAAATAGCAGGTGTTTTAGGCTCAAATTGCGCAATGCGGAGTGTACATGCGGTCAGTGCTGACCACTTGCTGTGGCCATTTAATTGGTATAAAGTTGCTTAGATGGGTCAATCGGCATTAAAATGCATGTGATCACAATTGATCAATGCCAATATGAAATATTTTAATGCAATTTTTGGAATGCTTTTGCAAAAGGCAGCGTGTTACGAGTCATCGGTTGCTCAAATCAAGCATCCAAATTTAAATTCTATTTTGCATATGCACTGGCTTTCAAAGCTGAAGTTCCCCGTGGAAGCTGACTATTATAGCAACTTGATCACAGTGCAATCGGTGATCACGATCATGGCTGTTTCTGTGCATAGAAATTCACTGCGGTCACTTGCAATGGGTCTATTGATCATGTCTAGTGCCATGTGCATACAAAATTCTTGCTTGACCAATGGTCATATCATGCAATTGCACAGCATGTGCTTCCATATTTCGTTTGATTAATTTTGGACTTGCAGAATTGCCTTTTATGGGCACACGACCTAGATACGATTACAGGGTTACTCCTGCGCTCTTTCTACATAACAATTATGAAAAAAATCCACTCGCAACTTTGCAAATCATTCAGAAGACAGTATTTAGTCCAGTGAAAACTGGCTTCCTCAAGAAATGATCACTAATGACTGATGCCTGTTGATCAAATCAATACCCAACCCAAAAACCACCTTATCACCATGTCTAGTAATCAAGATTGATACTTTCGCAGAAAAATTCGTGACTTTTACAATAGTAATCATGCTTAGCTTACAATAACCATGCACTGGGCATTACAGTGCCTAATCTAGCTAGATTTTGGAATTGACTGTATGAAGGAAGAATTTTTTTGGATTTCTGGTCTGGATCGCAGAACCAAATCTGCAGTTTCCTATATTTTTTTGAAACACTATCCATATCCACACTGATGCAATGCTGTGAAAAGCCATTGTTTCCATTGAAAGCAGCCCCTTCAAAAATTGGATGATCTATTCATGGTTCTGTGCAGATCATGATACGAGTATGCCAATAGGCATTGGGACAAAATGTATGATTGACCATTGGTCAAATTCAGGCATAGCATCAGAAGCGTAATGCATATTTGCTTATTGATTTTTGATAGTGCACAGATGCCTTGTAGAAAAAATTCAGCATAATAACACTAGAATTATGGTTGCAGTGCCTATATCTGCTTTCTCAAACATCAGAACCTAAAATCGGCTCTAATGAAAAAGCATCAATTGCGCAATGAGTATTTGGTTCCAAATGCCAAAATCAAGACCAGTTTCCAAGACCAACTCTCCTCCCCAAGCTAAGATCAGCCTGATCAGGCGCCAATTATCCATAACTCACATTAGCCCCATTAGCCACGATGGTTCCCAGTGTATGAGTCAATGGTAAAGTACTCGATCGAGTCTCCCATTTCAATTGGTCGCTCTTCTCAACACCCTTGGATTTCTTCATCGTTTTAGCCGCAGAAGATAAATTGGCAGTATCTGGATTAATCGATTTCTGAATTAAAATCGACTGCTTCAACTTCTGCTGTTGGCTTTTCGACGATGCTTGCAATTTCGGTGTGGCCAGCGAGTAAGGGCAATCATCGTGATCTAATCGTGGTTTGAGGCGTCGTTTTTGGGTGTCCATCGGATTGGTGAATGGTTTTGATAATCCGCAAAGGAGGGATGTGAAAAATTTCATGGCTCTGATCAGAATATACTGAAGTCCATGAAGAGGCTGATGATTTAAAATGGATTCAAAATTTCTGGATACTCGAGTGCTTCAATATTTCTTTCGAAGAGAACCAATGATAAAATCAATATATCCAATCCAAATTGATCTAAACCAATGGTCACTATCCGATTAAAAACCACAAATGACCTTGACCAGTGGTCACAATCCACAAAAAATCCACAATCTTCTTCCAAAAATCCGAATAAACGTCTTCCTCAACCGGAAACCGTTTTACGATTTCTCATAACCCTAGGCCGAAAACTGGAAGGATGAGTCAAAGAGGAGAGTAAGGCCAAAACATTCTCATCCTCAAAACTTTTCAGTCACCAGACGAATCAAGGCCACGTATCAAATGCCAAAATCAGGCGAAGTCGTAAAATGAGAATTTTAGTGATCATAAAAATTTTATACGACAAGGGACAAGGACGTCCATGTTTGCGGATTCTTCTGGGGGAGAGGTATTGATATGATCAATTTTGAGAAGGATAAAGCGGAAGCAATCCAAGCTAAAAGCTTGTTCTTCATAAAATCTCATCGAAAAATCTTCAGCGTCCAAAATTCGAACCATTGCATACTGAAATTTTTAAATTCCCAATGAGTAGGTATCGAAATGACTTCCTTTCCCTGGCTTCCCCCACGCCTTTTCCACCCTTATTCGGAAATCAAGGTGACTTCCCGTCGATTTTCGTTCAAAATTCTCAAGGCCATTTCGAATACGTTCACTTTCAATGGCCGAAATTCGAAGCAACGCAATTGATCCTGTCACAGAGACGACAAACGACAGTCACCGACTCGCATCCCAAAGTTTACATTTCCACAAACTGATCCCCCCTTACTTAATCCTATTTCTCATCCCAGGGGGATTTCTATAAAAACTTGCTAAACTTCAAAACACGAATTGCCAATGCAGGCGAATGGACGAAAATAGATAATTTTCTCAGCCAAAAAAATTTCCTCCAGCTGGACTCCTGGGGAATTTGTGCATCGGGTTTCCTAATGCTTAAAAATAGGGTCACACACACACGCGTCACCCCTCCTCGACTCTTAGCTAAAGCGGCTAGTTCTGCAATTTAAAAATTCATAGAAATCAGAGGAGCAAACAAACGCTTCAGTGTTCATGGCAAAAACGTCCTCAATTTAGACACTCGAATTTCGAATGAATGAAGACCAGGTAAAGCAAAACGTCCACTCGAATGGGAAGAAGGACACAGGTACTCGACTCAACACCCGTCCACTCGAGAAATTTAGAAAGCCCAGAAAATACAAATATGACTCCCCCATTTGTATGAATAAACAATTCCCACCACTGAACTCTCCATCCATGCCATTGGAGAGTGAAAAATCGGTTTTCAACGCTTGGTTTGATATCCATATATATACGCATGGTAAATGCGACCTTGTACCAACTTTAGCCAGGCACCAATCGCTTTGGCAAAGATATCCATAGCCAGGCTATTCAAGGTTCTCATGTCCAATGGGGGAAGAAGGATATTCATATGTAAAAATCATAGCTTTTCTATTCGGACACGCTCCAATGAGTGGTGGGAAAAAGATGGCAGGTGCTACTATTGGTGGAGGGAGAAGCTAAAAGCTTGACTGGGATTTTCTCATGATATCGATTGAGAGAAAGTACAGTATGCCAGTAACTGCAGAAAATTCATTGATAAAAGTTTGGGGTAACTGTTTTTGTTCACATTCTTGGGAATTGCTCTTGTCGTGATCAAGTGGCTCGGAATCATATTTCTCATTATTCAATACGTATAATCGATTTCCTCAAATCCAATGGCTCCGCATACGAAAGATTCGAATATCAACGCCAACGCCAACGGCACGCCCAAAGAAATCGGCATATTATCCAGGCCTATGCATGGCGCGATCCACAGAACCTGCGTCACGGCTCCGGCTAATTTACCGTATCGCATGGCTTCGATGATCGCCGGTCGAGGCGAGGAGAATGAACCGCAACGCGCAAGCGACGATTCTCGTTTGGATGAGATTTGTGGACCACGCACACCGGAACCAGTGATCAATGGCTCGGTGAACAATTTGGCGAATGGTCACGCTCATCCAGAACCCATGTTGACAAGGCTTCTGAAGCAGGGATAGTAAAGGCAAATTGCAATAGTTGCCAGTGGTTGCAGAAATTGCCAATATCGATTGGCTGATGCACAGCTATATTTGCATGGAGTATATGGATGTGATAATGATCATAACTTTTTCGGCAGATCGGAGTCTTGAGCAAAATGTCAATGATCTTGGCTCTAATACTGTAATTTTGATGCAGTCAGCAATTCACAAATTTCCCAATTCGGCTATGCATGGATAAAGCAGACTGATTCCTTCAGGTGTATGCATCTCTATGCTATCGATCTTGGATTTTCTTGGTTCCAAAAGCAATTGCTTCCATGCATTTTCCAATTTTAAAAAGTCCAATAGCCATTTGACTCAACAGCATCTGGGCCTAGGTATAATTCCTTGTCATGATCGATTGGCTGATCAAATCGGCCATGCACTATTGAGTAGGCAAATAGACATGAGATCAGTTTGATCAATGTAAATTTCATAATATATGATTGAAAAGGCAGCAACTTCGCAATAATCATGTGCTGTGATAATGCTGATTTGATGCACTCAGCATTTCAAAAGTTGCTGAATACGCTTTGTCTGCATGAAGCAACGTGCATTTTTCAGTTGCATGACAGTCGACTCTTGGCTGACAATTCATCACGTGCTGATCAAACCACCTTCTTTAAACCAAATCCAATGTCCTGTTCAAAGACATACTGGCCAAGCCTATTCTCGGCCATTCGTCTAGCTCCATCCAAGACGCAATGCGTCCAAAAATAGCACTCAAATCCAATAAGGCGTTCACACCAGCCCAGGGAAAGCCAGAGCAGAAATTACATCGATATTAGCCTCATTTTATCTTATCCAATACCATGAGAAACAAAAGAGGCCAAAGCTCGGCCGTTCCCATTCTTCAATCCCATCTGGCCAATTTACGATGCATTAGCTTCACGCTGAGGCTCGGGCAAATCGAGTACAGGCGAGGCGAGGAGGCATAAAAATGGTCATAATTAGTGATCATAAAAAGGAAGGCTAGCCAAAGGATTATAGATAATCCGATTGCATGTGAAATTAGGCTGTTCACGCCCTTTTTGGATGGATGAGCTTGATTATGATTATATTGATTTTGATGCTGGCATGGAGTTGCCGACGCAGGAATTTCTCATCAGTGATGAGTTGAAATGTTGAAATGCAGATCAAAACTGCTTGCAACAAATGCCAGTCTCAAAATTCAGCACCCTATTTTCCAATGCATCCAAATGATGCAATGTCCAATTTTGGGCAAAAATGCTTCAGAATGTCCTGCATTGCATAAATTGCGCAATTCTGACAAGCCTGGCTACTGCAGTGAAAATGTAGGATTATCGTGCCTGACTAAGCTAATCTCCATCAAGATCATCCAAAATCCATGAAAATCTCTGCATTTGCATTATGGAACGAATGTGCTTGTAAGGAGGGTTCAAATATTTTTTAAAGCCTGTGCTGATTTTACCAGTACTGATATTTCATCCGATTTGATAAGCCATGCATTACAGAAACACTTCATGATGTTAAAAATGTCTTCCAAAATTCGTGTTGATGGGCATGTGCTAATGAAAGTATTCTATTGTCCATGCCCAATCATGCATATAAAAAATACTGACCCAAATCACGTCTCCGTAATTGAAGCTTAATTCCTGTTCGTCGATTGCGCAATAATCCCTCACTGCTTTACCATAAACGGCCGTTGAAGCTTCTGAAATGAAAAATGACTTTGAAGTTGAGTCAAAATGCATAGAAAAATGTGGCAGCAAATATTGCGGCTGGTGTTTTCAGATTTTTTTAGCTAATACACATATAAGCTAGCTACATAAGAATGAGTTATTGTATGGTCCATTGGATCATGCTACAGATTGGTTTTAAAATTAGCAGTAGAAATTGTACAGTCAGTCGATAATATCATAAAATCAAGGAGCATAAATTTCCATAATCCGAGATCAAACTCTACAGTCAGCACTGATTGCTGTCATTATCAGTCAGCTGATCTGATATCCAGCAGGCTAAAATGGCCTGGGACACAAGAATTTCGTAATCCTGGATTAGCTTGATCCAGACAAAATGGAAGGATCCATAAAATCTATACAATCGATTGTTTGATTTTTTAAATTGCAGCAATTCAGTCCAAACATGGAATAGCCATATCGTAGCCATGACCAGCAATGCTGATCAATAGATCACCAGGGAAGCAATAACTTCCAAAATCCAAGCATCACTGGGAATTCAAACTCGAGAATATTTGCCTGTACAAAACGCCCAGGTTTACAAGCCACTTCTCGAAGCTTTTGCGAAAAATTTACATCGAACATAGTGTATATGAAGTTTGTAGTAAAAGTTTGCATAGTTTGGAGAAGCCTATGGGGAAGAAAGGCTACTGTGTATTTCGAAGTGGGGGGGAGGGGGGCATATTGTGAAAACTAGTGCGAAAATACAATAAATACAGGTGCATATTTCCTAGGTAGGGGATAGGCGTTGATGAAATTTGATGGAAAAATGCCGCTAGTGTAATTGAGAACTTGTTTTCCACAACCGTTTTGCCGGATCAATTTTCAATATTGACAGGTCTTATTAAAATAAAGACATTCATAAATTTGCATACGGAGATTCAGTAGTGGGAAAAAAACATGATCGGATGAAAATCCCAGTTGGATATTGGCTAAAAATTGAACTAAGCTAAATAATGCAAATACAAGGCTGCCATAGCTAATTCCCAAAAGCAGCTCCAATATCTTCTTCTGGCAGGCGAGAAAACATTATTGGAAAAGCAGAAAGGGGGAAGCGAGATCATCGTTCAATCAAATGGTCAGCAAACAAGACGGGCATGGAGCCATCTTTTCCCCAAGGTTCAACTGTTGCCTAGCTTGCAAACTTTCGAAGATCAAAATAAGAAAGGAAAAAGTATTGAAGAAGCCCTGAAGACTGATGATTGAACGAAACGTTTGGTTGAAAGCTGAGCGAGAGGGATGCCTGAGCAAAAACTACACCAATTCATCTTTCAGCCATCGACACGTGATCATTCACTCAAAGCACGGTGCCAGGGAGGACAGGACTAAAAGATGCCGACTCAAGGCGTCTCTGTCCAATGGATACTGAACCGCAGCCAAAACACAGCTGCCAACCGATGGACAGCTCATAAATCAAGAAACAATCTTGACTGGATGAATTTGAATAGGGAATGCTGTATGAAAATTTCTGCCAGCAAATGCGTGCAGTTCGGAATCAGTTATTCAAAATCACAAGTTGGGATAAAGGAAAAGCATAGCATACTGTAAAACACTTTTAGAAGCGTTCATGATTTGTGTATACTGAATTTGGTATGGCATCATGCATTAGCCTGTGCCAATTCTCAGCAACTTCCACATGAAAAAGGTCCCTGTAAATGGTTGAATTGGTAAAAGCGACTTCAAATGACAAGGATTCCTGGGTTCGCGATCCCAGCACTGGCCATTCATTTTTGCTTTTTTAAGATTGTTGTCACCAGCCATAACTGGGCATAATGAGCTGCCATTATGACCATGGTGTGACAAAATGTTTTGGATAATCCTGGATTATCCAGGCCATGTCAAATTTGAATCTTTGAATAGTGTAAGGCTTCAGATCGAATTTTGGGTTGGCACTTTGGGATAATACTAACGATTTCTCCATTTTGAGCCACTGTTTCATGAAAATTTAAAAAACTGATCAAAGCATCAATCAGGCCTATTCCAGGCGATCACAACCGATGCCCACATCAAAAAAGCCCCCGAAGCCATAAGCTAATTCTAATCCCACCCGGGGTTGTTTTCGAAAATTTGAGGGAAAAAGCACTCATCCTCGCCGTTGGCCATTCTCTGCCTCCCAGCCAATAAATAAACAAAAACTTCATTGGTCAGTTTACATTTTAAAATCCCCTTTGGCTGACATCGGAATGAGCAATTCCAGATCTTAGAACTAATACCAAAGTAAAGCTTAGTCCATGAAGCTTCTATGATCCATTTTAATCCATCCTAAATCCATGACCACAAGTCAAGGCAGTACATGCGTTTCCGGTACTCCTGAATTTCGAATGGCAGATGGTGACCAAATGGCGATTTCCAAGGGACAACGGTAAACAGGGTCTAGCAGAAAGGCTACCAGGGCAGATGCTGAACATTCGCAGCTGGAAACCGGTGTGATTTTATGGGATTTGGATTGACTCCAAGAGACCGACGGAACTGCAAAATCAGCATTGACTAGGCTAAAAATTCACATTCTGCAACACTAGGAAACTTCACGAATACAACCCAAAGTAATAAGTGTTGACCGTCCAACCTGGACCACACGATCGAGTCTCGACTGGTTGACCACATAGAAGAGAAGGCAGAGAGCGTGCGTTTATCTTCGTTCAATCCTCTCCACTCGTGCAAAACGACCAGAGCAGAGGAGGAGACTGGTCTCCCGAGTGACCAACGGTCATCAAACACAGAATACGATTACTCCTACTGGCCAGTAGTGAATTATCCATGCAATGACCAACAACGTGTGTCGTTAATCGCATCGACGTCGTCCACATCCGTTTGTCCGAACGGAATTAAAAATCTGCGTTTTGTTGATGGCAGTCGAAAACGTCAGAAACACTTTTCACCTTCCTAAATAGCCAGGCCGAATGGGAATGGCCAAACGACACCCCCTGGCATCGTATGAACCGGAACGCATTTTGAAATAACGATTATAAGATCATAGGAAAATATTATACCTTTAAAAGAGGGGTGGGGAAAGAAAAACTAGATTCAATTATACTCGTCCAATGGAAATCAGGAATGACATGTTGGGAATTCATGCTAGGATAAAGAATACTGGAAAAATGACTTTTTGACATGTTTTTGGATAGATTCGATTTCTGGTACCTGAGTCATGAGAGAATTTGGAATGTGCAGATTGAAAAATACAGTAGCCACGAATGGATGGCCTGCAAACGCAAGGCAAGAATTGCGCAATATGGGCATTTGATCAAATTTATATGGCGGATACAGACACACGTGAATTCAAATCGAATAGCCAAGCAAAGGCTTACTTTTGATAGCACTTTGAAACTTTAGCATCCATAAAAAATGTGAATGCAAACAGAACTATGAAAATTTCGATGCTGTACTTGGATTATATAGGGAATACTGATGGTGAACTTTTGATTATCGTGACAAAATTGCCAATTAGCAAAAATCATGATTTCGAACAAGAATGCACGCATTGCAAAAGCCCAAACGGGCTTTGGATTTGGCTTCAGCAGCCATGCAGCCTACTGAGAATTGATCATTTCTGGATTCATGCCTTGGACTTTGATCAATTAAAATGAGTGGTCAGAAGGCCTCTGATCACTGCTAAGTTATATGACTAGGCTTATCAATGGTCACTGATAACCAGATTTAGTGATGTCATATAATTATTGATTCATGAAGAAGAAATGGCCAATGTCATGACCATATTGGAATCTACTGAAGCAGTCGCAAGCAATGCCAATCGCAATCAATGGAATCCATTTCCTGAATCATGGAAAAGTTCACTTTTAGAATTTTAAAAGTGCAATCCGGAGGCTGCTTCGATAAATTGGTCAGTCCAATCGATTGCAAAACATCATCTTCAGCTGCTAAATTTGGTCAAAATAATCTTGGTATCCCTCCCAAAAATTCAGCCAGAGGTAGTGACCATAAATTTTCCACGTCCAAATGGAACAAAAACACACCAGTCCCATTGGACAGTGTCCATTGTTTGAAGGACCATTCATAAATTCGATCGATCCATTTCGTACAGTCCACAATGAGTGAGACCCTCTCGAAGCCAATTATCATATGAGAGGACCGTTGTCCAGTGCACCCAGGGGCAGGGACCATAATAGGCATTATATTTTCAAAAGCGAATAGCATTTCCTTTCTCATTCATCATTGGAGTGAAAATGCGAACCATGTCCAGTCGGATTAGTGAAATGGACATGTGAATCCTGGACCGTTGGATGAGGGGAGCGTTTTAATGGAGATAATGTTTATGCAGGGACAGTGAAGTCGGATTCATGATAACATAATTGAGACGGTGCATGAGATGCTTGCTTCAGGCAGTGACCAGTGGTCAGTGCTATCAGCATTGATTTTCGGTTGTGAATTTGCATTGATAAGTTTCACACAATGAAGGCCTTGATATTGAACAAATGCCTTCCTGATTTTTGCATTGGATTACCGTAACTGCCGGAGAACGAAACAGAATCATGCCTTTAGAAGGCACCCATAAAAGCAAAAGGCATCCTCTGACAAAATCGAAAAGTTGCCAATGCAGAAAAGGCACATGATCCAAGTGGCTTTCAAAATTCTTATGGCAAAGCTTATAAACAGTTGCTAATTGGACTTGATGTTTCCAATGATCAAAACCTGCATAATCAAACAGCAATAGCAATATCCAACAGATGATCAGGAATGTCATGATCAGTGATCGATGCTAAGTAAATCAGCAATTGTCTTTTGGCGTAAGAGTTTTGAGTTGATTAGAGCTTTTCATGAAAAGCAAGCAACTCTGGCCTATCAGCATTGGAAGTACAAATTTGATAGGCAGCAATAAAGCCGGAACGTATCATTACATTTGAACCAGAATATGTCTGTGCAGGGGACAGGTGATGGTTCACACAGATTTTAAAATCAATATGGCAAATTTGGCTTTTAATCAGACGTACAGTATATATCGTCAAAAAAATTGATCAATTATCAAACATTAAGGCTCCTCAAAAATAACTGCATTAGCTACCCCTCAAAACTGGTATTTTCCCACACCCAGAATCAAAGAACTCATTGGACGCCTTCAGGAAAAACAAGTGGACATTGATATTTTCCTTAGGATTTCCCCAGGAGGATTTCTTGTGTACAACAAGAAAAAGCTCAAAGGGACTAAGCTACGTTGGTCAATTCCATCTCGGGGACATCTCGTTTTTCTCAGAAGCTTTGCAATCTGAGAAGGCATTTGTCCAAAATGCAACAGAAGCTTCGAAAATCGACTTGTGCTTCTTCCTGAGGAACGGCTTTACTGTTTCCTCAGTACAATCCCTAGCGGTCAGCCAAAAGGGCTGATAAACAAATACGTATATAAATGGCCAAACGCCAGAGCTAGTATTTCCCTCGAACTGAAGAAAATCAATGCTTAAAAGTAGATCAACGGTCATCAGTTGAGCAAAAGTAGGCGGCTTGTATGGAATAGGCTTTTTCGTTGAGAGACAAGAAAAGGACACTTGTTCAATGAAGTCTCCAGAGTCTTTCTTCGAAGTCGAAAACTTCTCCACTCTTGCCTAATGGACAAAACGTCATAGAGAATAGTGTAATCAGCTGAGCAAGTTGGTCGAAGAATTGATTTGAAGGAAAAGCAGTAATGGATGCATGGGAAAGGCTAGTTTGAAGAAAACAGGGAGATTCTGAAATGCATGATTTCTCATTTCTGGATAAAACATAGCAAGTATGGAAAACCGATGCAGATTTTCTGCTAGAATTGATGCAATCGCCAATTGCATTTTCTGCAAAAACCACATGGAGTAGTAGATTTGCAATTTTTGGACTGACATTTTTCTTCAGAATGTTTTCAAAATCGGTTGCACGTTTTACATGACAATGATGCTTTTCGTTTTTGCTTGCATTCATAAAAATCATGCAAAATCAATCAATAATCCCTATTGGGATTCCTCAGTCGCCAGTGGCATGGCATGCAATGCAAAAATCTGATATGGAATAGTGTCCATTTTTTGGCAGTAGTGCATATGGCACCTGCAATAGCAATGCAATGGTACTGCTGAATTCTGAAAAATGGCTGGCTTTTCAGCTAATGCTGATATGCATGATTCAAGAGAATGCAAGTGTTCCAATTTGACAATAAAGGCAACTGCTCTGGCAGTGTTACCAATCGTAGACAAAAGCCCCTCAGAATTCACATTCCAATCTGATCAATAATCGATCATGGTTTTCACAGCCAAAATCAGCAATCCAATCATCGGCTTTGGAAAAGCCTATTTCAGCAATGCAAGTCCACTAGCTAGCTAACTACATGGCCAAATTCAGGCATTGAATTCAAAAGACAATATTCACCTTTCAGTAGCTGCTTGATTTTCTGTGCAGACGGATCATTTTTTGGCGTTGATTTTTTCACTAAATCTAATGGAGTTTGATTGGCATCATTGACCATTGAGCCATCGGCTCCAGCCTGAAAATGATGGAGGCTGATCATACGATGATGTGATGAAGAAATTTATCAGAGATCATTGGTAAGGTAAGACAATTTGATGAGCTTGGCCAAAAAAGCTTGAAATTTTGCATGATGATAATGGGCGTACTGTAATGCAAATGGACAGAATTGGCCATTTTGAGTAGAATTTCGGAGGAATTTTATGTACTGATGAGACGCAGCGATAATTACGAAATCTATGCTTGAATGCACAGCCAAATAATGAATGCACTTTGCATCAACATTACTTCCCAGCTTTTGCAAAAGTTTTGACAGTGTTTGTATTTCCAGAAGTTACAAATTGCCTATTTTAGTTGCAGCAATAGCATTACGGTCACTTATCCAACGTCTCGTCTTACATGCAGTAAAAATTGCACAGCTTCTGATCTCAAATGAGCCGCTGCTTCGTGCAATGGCGTATTCCCATTACTGCCTGGATCCGGCCTATTCACATCCATGGATGCCCGATCAAGGAGTGTCCTAAAATCGATGTATCGATTTTACTGATTCGTGCAATCGCAATCTGGCTTGGCCAAACTCACAATATCACATCAACATGACCATTCTTCGAGGCCAAATTCAACGGTGAACACGGCTGCTTCTGATGTTTGTGAATTTTATTCCTTCCCAAAGTGCCAGTCTCATGGAAACTATGCCTTCTGGTATCGAAATCTTCCTCTTGCGGAATGAGGAATTGACTCAACGATTGTGCTTGGATATTGCTATTATTCTGAATTTGTCTTTGCATAAAATCCAACAGTAATTCCACCGCTTTTACACGACCGTATTCGCAGGCTAAATCGAATGGTGACGAGGCTGATTTCCAATTTCGGGCACGTGGATCGGCACAGTAATAAAGGAGTAGACTGATCTGAAATTGATTTTTAGATTTGGATTGGCTATCATAAGGACATTATTCATTGAAAGGCTTGATTGCAGTCATAATAAATATACAGAAAAATAACATCGGCATTTTCCATGCTAAGCAAAGAGACAGCAGCACCACATTTTGCAAAGTATTTATGAAAAATTGCTTGATTCTATCGCTCACAATTTTTGAACCCAGTGCATCCCAAGCATTCAAATCCAAAATTTCACCTACCAAATCACACTGCCCATACTGGCATGCCACATGCAATGGCGTCGATCCATCATGATTACATGCATCAGCACGTGCCCCGTTTTGAAGTAGCAAACTGGCCACTTCCGGTGTACTTTGCCAAGCCGCATAATGTAACGGGGTCATTCCTAAAATGGACATTGTCCGAATGATCTCATGGACGAGGATGAAGGATTTGCTAACCTTTATTATCCTGAACATTCACATTTGCACCAGTTTGAATGAGCATTTTCAAAATTTGAACATTGCCCATCAAGGCAGCTTGGTGCACGCTGGTCAACCTGAAAATACGCGTGTTAATGGAATGTGTGATGGCGGTTTTTGCAAGGAGGATTGATATTGGGAATGTGGAAATGGTATTTGCTACTTTTTCGTTTGGTACGATTGATTACAGCAAAATAATCATCAAATCGATATTTCTCATGATCAACCCATTCTGATCATCCTGATCAACCACTGCACAGTGCATAAATTGCCTTCAACTCACCCATCTCCATCTTGGGCATTCAACTGTGATTTCCGATTAGCTCCCAGCAATTCTGGAATAGAAGAAATTGCGCAAATTTGAGCAGTGTTATAACATGACCATATTTGGCTGCTTTTTGGAGATTGCATTGATTAATTTTATTCAGTAAATTTAGCGTGGATGGATCGTCTTGACTGCATTACAAATGCCTCATTTGCGAGGCATTTATGGATGTAAAAAAGCCTCAATCGAAAATCCCTGAGAAATGGGCTTATGTTGACAAGCAGATACTAATAAATTCATCAGCATACCCACCCTTACCCATATGTTCACTGATTTGTGCTTGTCAATCAGTGGTCAGTGGTCACTGACCATTGGTCAGTCTCATGCATAACCCAAAAAGCACATTAAAAAACTCAGAATCACATCAGTAACCAAAACCGTCTACTTCCTCCAATCTCTCTCGACGTTCTATCTCTCCTCTCGGAAAATCCCATTTGCAGTCATGTTTGCGTGACTAAAAGCCAACTTTTCTTCCCATGTAAATCCTACTTTTCAATTCCAGAAAATCTGGTGTTCTTTATGCATGAACTTTTCCAACACCCAGGTGACTTCAAAGAAGACATCGAAAGTTGAAGATGCGTTTTCCTTTTGAAGGACATTCAAAAAGGAATGCATAAATCATGTGAAGTTCAGAGGAATGTGATGGTCTGCAATCAATCACAGAATTGAGCGATCAATTTCAGTGATAAAAGTGCAGTGAATATCGATTATTGGATTTGTGACTGGCTAGATTGAGATTGCGCAATTTGAATGATTTGACAGAAACCATCGAACTTACAAAAAAAGCAAATGCAAGACATATGATACCAAAATGGCATCATTTTTGACATCACAAAATGATCAGGCCTTTCAAAAAATGTAAATCTCAGCCAGCTTCAAACTTTTATCAATATCAAACGTATTTGCGAATAATCACAACACCTATATGTCCATCAAAAAATCAATGCTCACCTGAAATGCTAGCCGATAGACGCTTTTTAGCTCTGGCCACTTTGGCAGCCGCCATAGTAGATATTCGAATTTTCAATAAAAACTAATCTCCCGAATGATGGCTTGTTTTGACAGCTTTAAAAAGTGGAATTATGGCACGATGCCTCTGAGTATCTCAATCACGAGCTAGGTTAGCATGGCGTGGGAGTATTGGCAGATATATGATACCAAGTGATAACAAAGTAGCTAACATTAGCTACTTGAGTGGAAGAAGATATGAATGGGAATTTTTGAACAAGAATTAGCCGCCTGATCATTGAAAATGTTCACTGGCTGCCAGTAATGAATTCAAAATGAACTCTCTGGTCATGGCTGTTTTGAAGCACAAGCAATTCTCAGCATGCTGATTCTGAAATCAGCTTATCACGATACTAATCAAAATTCATAGCATGGCTTATCAGAGCCATAAATTCTGTACATGAAAATCATTGGCATGAATTCATTGGTCATTTTCCACTGCTAGCAATCGATTCTGGAGGAATTTTTAGCAAAGATAATCAGCTTGCATCGAAATTCAGGGATACTGTAAAAGCGATACTGGGGTTCAGTTAATGATTTGAAAAGCATTCAAATGAATTGCTGGAAAGGAACGTTTGATTTTTTTCCCCACAGCCTTTATTAAAAAATATCATGCAATAATCAACCAGTAGCCATGCTTAGTAAGCTAGAAAAAATGCGTAATGAGCCTAGTCATCATCTAGACTGGTAACTATTGATCAGCAATGTCCATTTTCATAGCCAATGTCTATGAATCCAATGGGGGTAAGGGAATAAACAATTTATGATTACATCCGTTCCTTAGGTAACAACAAGAAAATTCCTCAGCACCCCTTCTGCTTTTCTTCATATTCAAATGAAAGGCTTGGATTGTGTGTAGTGGACAAAACGTGTCACTGACCAACATGGTACTGTCCATAATTTTATTTATGCCAACCTTCTCCCTCCCCCTTTGGCCAATGCAATTTTCCGGATTCTAAGCCAGCCAGGCAAGATTAAAGCTAGGAATCTCGATTTTCATATTCTGTCCAGAGGGGCGAATGACCCTTTAATGGACCTGGCCAATGGTCACCCCTTGGGGACTGGAGAGCATGGCCGGAAACATTAGACGCCAAACAGGCAGGACTAAAAGTCTCTCGAGAAAAGGAGGGGATCTAATTTAGAAAATATATCCTCCCCAAACGTTAAGGATTTTGAGAAAACGAGTTTTTCTCAGAGGACCGTTATGCGAAGGCATCGGTTGGCATTTCATCGGTTTAACGACCGCTGGCCAATAAAATTTCGGGTGTAATTTTTTACATCCAGCCATGGGTGCCTGGATGTCTACACGTTTTCCACTCCTTTGCGTTCATTGAATTTTAAACTTTCGCATGCAACTGGAAGGGGGTCAAAGAAAATTCAAAGATTTCCAGTGGATAACTGGGATGAAGGCATCATTTCAAAATTCTGGGATGCGAAATGTGACACCTGAACCTTTTCCGTGTGACGTTTAGAATGATAAATTTCAAATCGCGTCATAATAACCCTGTCGTGGTACTGGTCACTCTTCGGTCGTTAATAACCGATGGCCGAACGAGAGTCAGTGCAACATAAGAGTACCCACCACTTCCACTCGTGAATGCAGAATGCACATTTTCCAGTAGTCGAAAACTTTTACTTGAGTAAATACGCCTCTGAAAAGTTTCGTGAGGCGAGGGAAAACTAGTCCAAATCAACACAACCATAACCCGCAGGCTGAGATTAGCCAATACTTTTCTTGAGTAAATGTAGATTAGATATGCTCATACGCTTTCTCAGGGAGAGAGTCGGTGTTCATTTATGGAATACTGCTCATTTGGATGGACAGAAGGTATTTTTCCCTCAGGTTGAGGTCAAATATTCAAATAGCTACAGGCGGTGACAGTGTCAAAAGTGTGGGAAGGCGGTGAGAGATGAGATTTGACACGGTCATTTGAATGACCAGTGGATGTATGAGCTGAATCGATGAGAGACGCCATTGTCGAGTGATTGCAGCAAAACTATCAAGCTCAGTATAAAAAAGCATTTTTCAGCATCAACTTTTGCCAGTCTTGAAAAAACATGCTTCATGCTGAATATTGCAGGCGATGTGGTTATTCGCAAGTGGTCATCATAGATTGGCATGATTGGGCAAAATCTGATCAATCTTGATCAGCAGTAATGATCAGAGATCATTGCAATCGAATTGGCCTTCTAACTTGAACAATTAACCAAGAAAATTGCTGAATTTCAGCATTTGTTGAAAGTGAACCGCTGAGGGTTCAATTTGCCTCTAAATGTGAGAGGTGATTCCAATATTTCAATTGTTGCGATTTTCGGTTGCTTCACGCAATATATTGCATTAGCACAAATTATTCAATAGCTCTGACAAAGATATACTGATCAGAGCGTGTATCTAATAAGTATCTGGTCATGCCAGAAAAAGAAATCCTACAGTCCAATTCACACGTCCACTCCACAAAAGACCCCTGCCCAAAAATCAAGATCGATCCAGAACCCTATTGACACGAGGGCGTACGGTCATCCAAAACCACTCTATTGTCTAATTTCATCCGAGACCCATACAAGGCAGTAATAAACAAGGGGATGGGGGAATAGAAATTTCGAAAAATGAGACCATCAGACGCGTGCCACGCATTCGATTACACCAAGAAAATCCTGCGTCCCTTTTGAAGTGTCGTCTTTCTACATTTCACCAAAATGAAGACATGAAAATTTTCGAACAGAATGGCATCTACAAAGGCAGCGGAGAGGGGGGGGGGACATTTTGGTGAACGTAAATTACAGTCGAGGTGTGAACGCAATTTTCCAATTCCATCCACCGAATGTACATTCTCCTTTTTGACAAATAATGAGGCAAGGCAGGGTTTGGAACTTTTGCACTACCTATTTTCGTATACAGTACTTTCCGACGCGGCCTGGACCATGGCCAATTACGTTGATTTTTTTCTACCTCGTCAAATTTCAGCAATGATCAAATAATGACCATTGTGTGCAATTTTTCCACTAAAAGCGGATGTACTGTCAAAAAGGCGGATGCACGTTTGAAAAAGTTCTTGATGGCCATTTGTGGACTGTTGATTCATTGACCAGTGGATTTTGCTGCTGTGATCCTAATTGAAAAGTACTGTTGCGGTGGGATTTGGATGCTAGAAATTGCATGCTTATTGCTGGTCGATTTGAAAATCTGATTTCGCATGGAGCCATGCGGTTACAGTAACCCTAGCATGAAGGACTGGGATGAAAGCAGTATAAATCAATTGATTGCCTTGATTTTTATTCTAAGGTGCATGAAACCGGAATTATCCAAGGTCAGATGAATGACAGCGACCAAATACGGTCATTTTTGCGAGTATAAAATTACGGACCAGTCGCAATTCATACAGGGTGATTATAAAGTCACTACCCTACTTTGAATTTGAATAACTTTTGATGTAAACATGCTGTGGACCTAAAAT
>JAQIWJ010000241.1:0-27222 GCA_034695185.1 Discolaimus major
TGATTCCGCTGCGGAGCGCACACCCTAGAACCCGCAACCCGCAGTGCCCGGTCCAGGTAAATGTGCAATAGGTGTTTCGCGGGAAATTTAAATTCCGGGCACC
Source organism: Discolaimus major (assembly GCA_034695185.1). Lineage (NCBI taxonomy): Eukaryota > Metazoa > Nematoda > Enoplea > Dorylaimida > Qudsianematidae > Discolaimus > Discolaimus major. Next base: position 104 of record JAQIWJ010000241.1, read on the forward strand.
GCGGATGTCTCTATGCATTTTTACTTTTGGCCCTGTTCCAATGGGAAGAGGCATACTGTAGCCGCTGACTGGCTTACCGTAACCGCTCCTCCAAAAGCACTTCTACTTACGTTCAACACTGCGCCCCTTTTCTGGGCCCTTTGCATATTCACGTCCACTTTGCTGATCGGAATCAAGAACGATAATCGAGACGATAATATGGCTCTGGATAATAACACTACGAATCCGATGTAAGCCGCATTCTCGAAATCCGTCAATTGTACTTCCATCGGACGAAATTCCACTCTCCACCCGATGGCCGGAACGCTCGGTGGCGGCGGTTTGAATCTGAAAGCGATCCATTATCAGTTATGGTTCAAAATGACCAATGGTCAGCGACCAATGAAAGGTCAATGATCATTGACCTTTGGTCAATGACTCAATGACCAATGGTCAGTGACCGTTGGTCACTTGCCTGATATTATTCCAATTCGACGATTGAATATCCTCGAAGAACTCGAACGCATTCTCATTGGCCGTTTCCAAATCGACCAAATTCTCTCGAAATACTTGCAACGGATCACGGATGAATAAATGGGCGATATGTTGGGACAATGCTCGGTCAACGCCTGCGTCCATTAGTCGTTGATAATGACGTTTCTCGTATTGCAATGGGATCTGAAAAACACTGATTTCAACAATTGAGCAAATTGCGCAATTCTTACGTCATTGTATTGGCTACTTTTCGAATGTACATAGCAATCGGTGGTGCTGTGTCGACTTTTGCTGATCCGAAATTTCTGCTCTCTCAACGGACGCAATCCACGTTCCTCTTCCGTTCGATCATCGCTGGATCCGGAGATGTAACACCAACGACAATCCAAATCCACCAAATATCCACGACATATGGGCGTACCGGCTGATAATGCCAACATGATCGGCGTGATCGGCGTTAATTGATCGTATAACCAACGAGCTTCGTCCATACTGGCTCCCTGAAAATGATCCATTTTCAAATCGATTGCTTCGATTTGGATCGATCCAAACTTGCTATCCGAATCCAAAATGACTTACTTGCAAAGTGACTTGTAATCCGCAACATCCGCATCCGCATCCGGTACCATCCATGTAAATATGATTATCCTCGATCTGTTCTTTTATCCCATCGTGATCTCGATCCGAAAATATTTCATCTCGATACGGATTCGGCGTCGATTGATCGCGAAATATGGGTAATCCGAAGATGACGCTCGATCCGCGACGTTCACGTAAATTTCTGGCCATCGATTTGAATCGTGGGAATAGATCGCAAATGGCTCGATCGGCGAATAAGACGGATCTGGAATATCCGTGATCCGGATCTCCTTTCGTCGGTGGCCAAGTGTAATCGAAACAGGAATTCCGCGGGAAGCAAGGTAATGTCATTACGCGTTCATCGGGATCCAATAATTCGGACGCTTCTTTTCGTCGACGCCTCATATTCTCCTCCACTCGATTGAATGCGCATAACTCACTTCCGTACGGTTGACCTGAAATAAGATCGCGCAATTTACGTCTGCTAGAAGCGGCTTCACAAACATTGAAGTCTGCTAAGAAGCGGCTAGCCACATTGCGCAATCGCAAGCTAGCCCCCAATCTAATCTTTGGGGTCTCTGGAAGACCCCAAAATTGCCAGAAATCAAAAATAACGTACCAGGCGTTCCTTCGATCATGAAATCCGTGAATTCTGGTCTCCATAAAGTGATATTTTTCGTTTCATCATCATGACTCTCCCTGGCCATGAGACGTTTCAGAATTTCCTCGCCCCGAAGGCATAATCGAACGCGTTTATCTTGATGGAAGAATTTCACAAGCATATATTCAATCTCATCGCCCCATTTCAAACAATCCCCTCGCCTTTCTTTGCATCGATTGTAAATCTCGATGAATTGTTCGATGCCCAATTGTTTCAATTTACACACCAACGGTTTCACTTCGTGCCAACACAACGGTTGACCTTCGGCTAGTAAGCCCATTTTCGAGGATAGAAATTTTAAACTTTTCAGAAACACTACCCAGTTATTTACTGGCTTTTAACTAGGATAGACGACCGTCATGGAAAACCCCCATGTATAATGGGGGAAATAACATTAGGGTAAATGTGGATCATTCTGCTGAACATCAGTCGAGACGGTGTTTTGAATGTTTGCAAGCAAAAGCGGCGATGTTTCTCGTCTGGCACTGTTCCAAATCGATCGGCAAAATAACATCTCTAGGCAGGCCTCGAATGGCCTAGTTATAAAAACTTCCTGATGAAGACTTCCACATAGTGTAACGTCCGATGATGCAGGAAGAAGATATTCTAATTAAAGCATAGCTAAATATCAAAGCATCAAGGGACATTGCCCAATCAAATTTTTCAATCATCGCAAGATTATCAGAGAATTTTTACTATGCTATTATCTCCGAAAAACATGAAAATAGGAATGCATGAATGGAATACGAAGCATATTTCCTAACCGGTTATCATCCGGAATGTATCCTATCCAGAACATCAGGCTATCATTGAATTTCTAAATACCTTTCATCACTATTCGCTGGCAGCTTTCACCATAGCCTCGAATACGTCCACGCGAATTTGTGCTTCCGCTTTCTCTTTATCGCTTTGAGCCGTACCGAGATTACGTTGAGCGGTGGTCAATCCTTCTCGGCATGCCTGAAAAGTAAGATAATATGAGGTTTTGACAATGACTGATCACACGATCAGATCTGTGAGGATCAAAACCCCATGTCTCATGTGCTATTTCAATTATTTTTGGAGAATTGAGATAATGCTGAAGGACTAGAAATCCTTATCAATCTCATGATTTATCTCAGCTTGCCATAAGCTGTGCAATTCCAATGATTAATGCATGCAAATACATCATTTTGCAGTGCTCAAAATGCACTGCCCATTGCCCAATAAGCAATAAGTTTAAAATCCGTACCTGAGGATCTAAATCCTTCGTTTCGCAAGCTTCCTCGGCGTTCAGAATCACGGATGAATCGGAATTCACGGTAATCGATCCGCTGCTAACTGAAAATCAAAAAGGCCTCGTTACACACCATCCAAATGAACTAAATCATTCAGCTTACCGAAATATTTCTTAATGGCTCCTTCGGCTTCGTACACGGTGACGATTCCCGGTTGAAAAACGGCCAACGTTGGAACGTGATGAGGTAAAATACCGAAATGCCCGCTGTACGAAGGAACGTCCACTTGTTTCACGTTGATTTGCTCGTAAAAAACCTAAAAATTCGGCAATTATTAGGAATGGGAAATTTCTGTGCATAACTGCACATATCTGTGCAATAGTTTTGCATAAAAAGAAGTGAATAAATCTAGAACATTTACCCGAGCAGGACATCCGAACGTCAATGGCATTCCGGTCGTTGCATCGGCGTAATTTCGATATGGAATTTTTTGCAAAAGACGGAAATTGGGCGAAATAGCGGCTTTGAAAATATTCCTCGCCAATGCCGCCATTCTTCAATATTTCTATGAATTTGCAATAACGGAAATTTACTGGAATGATTATATCGATTTCGAGGAATGTACTGTATTTGATCACTGATCAACAAATCGATGGAAAATCCAGAAAAATCCAGATTTTGGCCTGCAAATGCAACATCGGTCACGGCTAACAAATAATTGTTTTTCGACCGGTAGTGGCTACCGGTATTGCGTTAGACGGAGATTGAATTTTCTGTTAGCCGTGTCGCTGTTGCGTTTTGGCGGTTACTGTCCCATTTTATACCGATATTTTGTGGATCAAATTCGATGATTTCTGATCAATATTCGCGTAAAGATAAAGCGGATTAGGGGATTTAGAAAGTAGCTGGATAATATCTCTACATATTCATGCATCGCATTTCATAGGGCGGTTCTTTTCACGCGGTTTTAATTAGTTTCTAATTCGCTCTCCCCTGGTGCAGAGCGGTTACAGTATGCCAATACTTACGCGAACATAAATAAATCAGCTGATTTTTTTCAGGATGAATATCGGCTCGATAAAAATGTAATCACGGATTTTACGGTTTCATATTTCGTGCTTTCGTCTGGATTTATTCGTGGATGTTACCATTTATCGAATGCGATTACATTTAAGCAAAGGTAAGCTAGCAGTTTTCTTTGCATTTAACTATTATAGTAGCTAGCTGTACCAGGCGTTATAATTAATTAGCCGAGTGTCTAGCTCCTTTTCGACCTAGTTTTTCGGCTGCATTCGCTGGAAGTAGCGAATTTCCAATTTGTCAGTTAGTGATTTCTTTCGTGGTCATTTCTTTTCACGCCTTCTCGTTCAAACAAACACGACCCGCGAGAAAGAGCCGTCGTCTCGGCGCCTCAAAGGCAACAAACTCCATCCGTGCCTGCGCCTTTTGAGCCCCGGAAGAATTTTGCTACAAAGTTCGGTGGCTTTTTTTTTCTCACGTCCAGACAGTAAACCGATTTTGGCGCCGAAGCTTTTTCCGAGAATAGCTATGGTACTGTCAATTCGGCCGTTTCCGGCTTCAGGATATTAGCTTTATGGCGTCTTGAAGTCCTGTCCTAAAAGCGTCTTATGTCCCCGGAATTCTGGTTTTATTGTCCATATGGACAGGCGAGATTTCCCGAAATGGACAGAGAGGAAAGTGTCCAAGCGGGCGGGGGAGATGAATCGGCGTCTCCTGGTCTCGTCTTCAAGCTAATGCTGAATTCCTCGCCCTTTTCCCTTGATGCCATGGGGGCAGAATTCCCATCACACAAGAAAGCACTCGAAATTCAGTGCCGTTTTATTGCGTTGATGGATTTGGCCTCATCTATTTTTATGCGAATATTCGAATCTGGGTTGCAGGTGCTTTGATTGGGATGAGCTTTATTCTATTCATTGCTCTCCTCCGTTTCGCCTTTCATCAATCGTTCGATTAATAGAAATGGCTTGGGATGAGGAAAGGCGTTGAAGCGTTCTCGCCTTTCCATCCCCCCTCTTTCCTTTCATTCGGTTGGCCTTTTTGTCTGCGAACGTGGGATTCGTATGCTTTTGTTGCGGATCTGGCTGCCACGACCTCTAGATTCTGGTCATAAATGGGAGCCATTGAAGCCGTAGATGGAGGGAAAAAAGTGTGTCGAGTGGTGTGAGACCAGAAGGGGAATTTTTATTATTCCCCCCTCGCGATACGCGTATTTATTAGCATTATAATCGGTTGGCCAATATAATACCTGCCTATGGAGAAATCTTTCTTTTCTCCACCGCGGCGATGGATGCATGCCTGTTTTCGCCTTTCGCAGGTGTGTTTGAGTAAAGAGCCAGCTCAGCGAGATCTTTTCTTGCTCGTCTGGGATCAATAGTTGTTCAGGTTATTGCTGGCTGGGGCCTAGGTTTTTGCTCCATTGTGGATTGGATGGGTGGGGTGGGATTCGGTTGGGTTCTCGATTCGGTCTAGCATCTCTGGCCCTGGCGGCGGGTCGGACGGGTGAACGATGCGGTTTTCACACCTGCGGTGATTGCTTTGAGTAATTGTTATTGACACGAGTACGAGTCTCTGGCATCGGAGCTCGGCTCGAGTTTGTACCGATTAGTTTTGTCCGTCTAAAGCCTCCTCAGTAGAGAGGAGAGTAGAGAAAGCTGATGGATGGCATTTCTACTTTCTCTTCCAACTCGACATACCTAGCCCCTTTGAAGCCAAGCAAAGTTGGTACCTTTGCCCTGGCCGTGTTACAAGTCCACACGGCACTTTACCTAGGTTGTTTGTATGTACGGATTCCTTCCCCTGCTTTTTCCATCGACCGACTTCGGTCTGGAGGAGCTAGCATTGAGAAACAGCAGACGCTTTCAGCTCATCAAACTGATGAGACTGATTGTCTGGCAATCACCTTTTTTACAGCTAGTGTTCTTTATCTCGAGCTATAATATCACTTTCTTTTTTTCAGAAGACGCTCGGGAAGCTGAGAAATTCGATTCCATCCATCAATCGATGTCGGATAATTTGGCATTGATCTTATCAAACGACGCCTGTATCGAAGATTACAATGAATTCCATCTAAGGTAAGCAGTTTGTGTTTATATTTTGCTAATCTTGTTTTCATCCGCGCGTTATGAGAGGCCGCCCGAGTGTGGTTGATAACAGCAAATTTGCTGTTTGCCTTTGGGACGACGGATGGGATCCGTGAATGAGAGTAGTGGCATGTTGATACGCCTTATCAGCCAGGCGAGATATTGGTGTGCCGATGTTGCATTTTGCTGTTGATGGCGCGTAGGAAGTTATTCTCGGTAGGCCGGGCCTTGGCTAATGAGATTAGGTTTAGGTTTTTTTGGTAGAAGGCATCCACGTCTTGTTTTCGGGGATTAGCCTTCCATCCTGTTTTGGATATCCTTCCTCGACGAGCCTGCGAGTCTCGTGGTACCAACTCGCAGGTAATGAAGGAATGAGAAGACAAAGACTTTTACCGTCTATTGTTGTGTCAATAGGGGTCATCTTTAGGATGTGCATATTCACGATCATGGCGATGCTATGGTAGTTTTTCGGAAGCTTTATCTATCGCGGAATTTCATGCTCGTTTTTTAAAACGGCTTTCCTCCTTTCGAATTTGATTCATTCCTTCGCATCTCATCGGTGTTCTACTTCCCCCGCCCGTCTTGGTCGCCACATTGTCGGGTGTGGTGAATCCATTTTTTGTACTCGACTCATCGCGTTTGAGTCTTTTGATTACGCCGACAGTAGGAGGCATGGTCTCTCTCTGGGTAGGTAGGGAGAATGTGAAAGCGAGAACGCAGACATCGTCCCCGCTGATGTCCTCTCATTCGAGAGTATTCTGGACAGGGTACATTGGGTTATTTATTCATTTATCGCCTCCGGGTGCCTGGAATAGTAGTACTCGCGTTGTCGAACGAGTATGGTATTTTCGTGCGAAGGTCTTTGCACGCTGAAAATCGTTTACGTTGATTTCGTCGAGTCGACTCGCATTTAGGTTGAGTTAGATTCTCAAATTGTGGCGTGTGTGATGTCTTGAGAGTTTATTCTCACACTCTCGTCGGTGTACTGTACCGTCTTGTATGGTCTTCATTGCCAAAGTTTTGTGGCTTTGGATCAATGCGTACGGTATGCTTCGATTTGGAAGCGTTTTTCTATTGTGATTTTTCGTGAGGAGGACCTAGTAATTTCGTTGCATAGGAGGCGTAGCTTTCTTCAGTTTTTTTCGCCTCCTGTTCACACCTTTCGCCATGGCGTTTGGTGGTCTTTCGTGTGTGAAAGTGGCCAGTGGTCATAGTAGATAGATCGTAGGGCAGCATCCTTTTTCTATAGTCCAGTGTTTTTACCAGGGGAGGTAGACAGATTAGTTTTATGACTAGGTCGAACCGAATGGTCGTCGTTTTGACCAAGGAACGTCGTTGTTGGCTGCCAACGCGTTTGTTGGCTTCTGTTCAACGTTTTCTGTTCCGAGGTTCTTTCACATGCTATGGATGCTCGGCCTTTTCGTTCGATGAACAAACGGACTATCCGTCCGTATGAGCGTGGTAGTTTTTCTGGCTGTGTCGTCTCTTCCACGGTTGATATGAGTAGCTTCTGGATGTTTTCCTTCATCATGCGAGATGAAGTTCAATCATTTTTGCTTGCTGTTTTTTAATATCCAGGAGAAACCCTTTCTAGAATTTATGATGGAAGGTTATGTAGCATTTTAATTTACGCCACTCGTTCGTTCATCTTCCGAAACTGGCTGCTCGTCCTTTGGTTACCTATTGGAACTGGGGGGGGGGGGGAGAATATTGTTATCGACATTGTTTATCGGTTACGTTATGAGATTGGGACCGATTATTCCCCGACCATAGCTGCTAGTTTAGACGCGGATTTTTATGTACGCCATGCTAAGGCGTATTTGTCAGGCTTAGTTGGCATTTTAGTTCATCTACCTGGATGATGATTCGATATCCGCATCTCGTGTTGGTTTTTCATCGTTATTTTGAATGAAATTCATTTTGACACGACCGAGAAGGTGTTTCTTGTTGAGGCTGAGGAGAATGTTTAGTCTATTGAGAAAAGTGATTTGCTTTCGCCCTCGAGGCGTGAGTTTTGGAGGCCATCCGCTCCGGCTGGCCTGGCACTCCTCTCCTCCCACGATTTGTCGCGTTCCTATCCGTCAGTGACGAATTTGAGGGGAGGAGGCTTTGTGCAAAAACTGCTCTTCGAAACGCCCCGCTGGCTCGCGAGAACGTCTTCAACTAAAGCAGTGAAAAAGCCTCGTGTATTTTGTGACGAAATTTACCTTATGCTCTTGGCCATTGAATGGTGACAGGACAGAACGCGGTTTCGCATTCTGTTCTTTTATGTTTATTAACGCATTCGAAGTTCTAACTCTGCTCTCTCTTTTCAGGAACAACCAAGTGCAAGTATTGGACGAGTGTGGTCTTCTATTGGCAATCGGAAAAATTCCACCGACGTTATCGTCTTCATTTTCATCCCGACGTAACCTTGGCCAATGTTCGTCACGAAGGGCGTCGAAATTGGAAACGCAAATTGATCACGTAGAAATTGGTGACGATACGACTAGGACCGAGTGGTTGTGGAGAAGAAGTGCAATTGAACAGAAACGGGTTCGTCCGGCCTTGTCCTCATCCGAGAAAGAATGGGGAATGGGTCACCGTTACCATCGTCATCGACCCGATACGACGAGGAGGAGGAGGAGGAGCTTCAAATACAACGACAACAGACGGCGTGGCATCGGTGACGATATTTTGCAACTGATCACTATAGTATTCACGAACTTTACACGCGTCGCCTCGATCAGCAGAACGGCAAACGCATCGGAATCTTATTGGTATCGTCGTCGATATTCGATCGATATTGAAAGTACAAACATTATAACTACTCCTGAATTCGGATATTCAACGTCATCAAGAACGAACTCTCGGATATTCCCTGTGTTATTTTGCGTCTTATTGGTATTAGCAGCGTTCTCATCTACAGGTAAGCCGGTTTTGTTCATTTCTTTGATCAATTCCATACAGCATGTTCATGTTTTTCAGGAAATGCATTCTCGTCGTCCTGTACAGCCGACCAATGCGCCGTGTCGTTTATGCGTGCCCTGGATCACGATAAAGTATTGATCGGTCCGAATCTACCGTATTGCACGTTATTGAGCAATTACGGTTCATGTTTGAATCGAACGGAACGAGCGTGTCGAGGCGATTTGAAATTCCATTCGCTGCGTACAATGGTGGCCACGCAAATTCGAGATCACAATTGTACCGCGTTGATTGCGTATCGGCGTCGACTTGGAACCGTTCCGAAACCAACGACTCCGAGCAAATTGAAATTGAACAACGCCACTACGTCCGAATCACCCGTGGATGAGAATATGGACAGTTTCGGCGGCGGTGCCAGCGTTAGCAATAGTGGACGTTGCTTATTTCCCTATCAACACCAGAAAGGATCCGGCGGATATAGATATTGCAGCATGTTCGGCGATCCTCATTTACGAACTTTCGAAGGACAATACGAAACGTGTAGAACGTTGGGCGCGTGGCCGTTGGTGGATAATTCTTATTTCGGCGTTCAAGTAACCAACGATCAGGTGGCTGCCGGCGTAGACGCGTCTGGCATTAGCAAGGTAAGATTTTTTGCATTCGAATTTTTGCATTGGCTTGAGTCAGAATGCGCGTGTAAAGTCTGAATCGGTGGCTGGTAGCCCGATCCTAGGCTTAGCCATAGCTAGCAATGTATGCGCTTTTGAAATGCTATCAATTCAGCATTGAATTGAGGTTTGCTATGTCAGCTTCGACGCATTTTGAAAGTTGTTTTTTTTGAATACCTCTGCATATTTATCAGTAACAGGCACCGAAAGGGGAGGTGCTTTTATGCTTGGGGGAGCTTTTGTTATGAAATTCATGAGGCCTTTTTGAGAATACTGGCCCCTTGCCTGAAATAGGGCCACAGTAATCCCTATTGAAAGCGATGTATGGAAAGGGATAGGATAGCGCACCTGTGTGTTTTATGACTCGCATTGGGCGAATAAGCGGTTTTCATGCCTAAATGCGATTAGGATTCTACCATACTACGGTACAGAAATCATTCGTTTTTATGGCCCTATCGTTAGGAATGTTTAGCGAGACAATCAAGCGAATGAACACTCTGATCGGCGTCCTTTAAGTTTGACGGCTTTATTTTGCTGAGCAAGGAAGGAAGGCGTGTAAATATTTGCACTGGCCTTGCGAATCGCAAATTCAACACTTCGTCTGGCTGGGCGTAGCGTTAGCTAGGACCCGCCCGAAGCTTGGCGTTTGGCCAAGCGTCAAAATCTGGTACTCGACAAAACCAAGTACCTTCTGCGGTCCGTGAGGAGTAAATTGCGGTTAACATGGAATTCACATGTTTGCTAAGCGAATGAGGCGTAGGCATAGTGTAAAAAGTATATGTCGAGAAAATTTCTTGATGATTGTGACCTGATACTAATATGATCTCTGATTTTCAGGTCACGGTGATCGTCAAATCGCTGCCCGGATGCACTGATCAGAAGACGTTCGAGGCGACCAAAGATTTCCTTCCGTCGACATTCGTGGACGGTACGACGAATAGCGGAGAGCCGAATACGAACAGCATCAGCGGAGCCAGTTATAATTACGGCGTTCATACGTTCGACGATCGTGGCAGCGGCGCGGATGGTGGCGAAAATCGACCAGCCGTCATTATACGAACCGTGGAAATCGATCGGCACGTGGAGATGCATTTGCGTTACATTTCGACGCGCGTCGTGATTCGTCGCGTGGGCAACTATTTGATGGTGGCTATCAAGATTCCGGACGAAGTTATCGCTCAACGAACTTCGTTGAACACTTTGCAATTATGCCTGACCGGCTGCCCGTCGACGGAACGGATTAATTACAAAGAAGTATTAGCGTATCCGGAATATTACGTCAAACGATGGGGAGCTCAAATGCCGGCCATGAGTCGTGATCAAGCTATCGAAACGTGTCGCAACGCCGGCGTGACGGATTTCTTCTTCGATTCGTGCGTATTCGATTTATTGATGACCGGAGACGACAGCTTTAAAGACAGCGCCGTGGCGGCTATGAATGATATTCGTCAATTATATCCACCGTATAAGAAACACTACGAAACTCGACGTTCGGATTTGACACTGTACGAGGAATTGGCGAAAGTGGGACGAGAATTGGAATACGGGGAACGCGAACACGGGCATAAACGGAGACAACCGCCGGCCGATCATTGGAATTCGCTCGATCAGCAACAAGATGATCGACGATTTTCCCAACAGCCTCCGTCTGCCACGACGAATTCACGGACTAGTGCGAATTCGTCGAATCGGAGGAGAGTGGACGTTACTGTATTTTTCAGTATCATTCTGATTCGCTTTTTATTGCCTAGGTTACACTATGGTATGTATTGTATGTAGAATATGTATGGCCTTTTGCCAAAATTTCGTGCAGCGGGTGATTTTTTGTATTGAATTTATTATCTATACGATGTGTTATTGTTAGGATTTGAATGTTTTCTTTCCTCGCATCAGCTCATGTTCAGTAGCTGGACTACGCATTCGATGATATGCAATCAATGGAATTATATGTTCATGATTTGGGGGCTGGGAATAGGGGTTTTCTCGAATTCATTCATCATACTCATGTTTTTTTTGAGCGTATTGTATTGATATTGAATGATTGCGTGCCTTATTGGAAGATCCGAGATTTCGAATATCGTGGGGTTTGAATTGAATTTGAATTTTCAGCACCACCGAGGGCGTGTAGATTTCGGATACAAATTGGTTGAACAGCTGTTTCTTTCAAAGCATCAATATCCGGCCGATGATTGATCGACGTCAGTTGCCGAATTCAAATTGCGAATGAAGCATAAATCACATGTACGCCTGATCTTTTCTTCAGACCACACGGAAACGAGTAACATAACCAAATATAAAATACACAAATGTTATCACACGATAATTCCCAACCCAAATCGATACTTTCACAAATCAATATAATCGATCGATCGATCTTCATATAATACATTATGTACAACACACCTTTTTGCACTGGTTTCTCACTGAGCTTGTCCACCGTGCTGGCAACATGATCTTTGTCCATATAGGCTGAAATTACAAAATCGATTTATTCACGATTCTGAATAACTGAAGAATATTGCTTACTCGTGTAATCGGGTCGAACAATCTGGAATATTTCCATTACGAGAATTGATCTGAAAATATGGTTATTTGGTATACTGTAAAGGAAATTGATTTCATGCTTACTGTAGCCGCGCGGAGGCGATGGAGATCTTCGATTTCCGCCAATATACGCTGGATACGGGTCTCGATTCGGAATTTGACCACTAGCACCCGTTATTCGTCGATCGAATGATTGATCGTAACCGCCGCTCGGTCGTCCAACACCGCTCGCATAACGATCGTTGCCGTATCGACCGGAATTACCGCCTCGATTATCGTAATTTCCACCGCTATTGACCATTGGACGATTCGCATCGTTACTGTACCCGCGTGAACCGCTGTGGCCCATGTCTGAAATGAGAATATTGCTCAGATTTTAAATTTTACGCATGGCATACAGTAATGCTGCTCTAGATTGCGCAATCTTGAGCAATTCGCTAAATCTGCTGATTCCTGTTCCAGCAGGATTTGGATTGCGCAATATCGAGCAATCCAAGACATTCCTGGATTGCGCAATTACTGCTCACCTCTTCTATATCCACTTCCTCCCGACCTATCGCCTCCATAACTCGCTCCCCCGCCCCCGCCGCCGTATTGCCACGGACTTCCCGGATATGCGGATGCACCAGAATTTCCACGATACCCGCCGCCCGAATATCCACCGCCGCCTCTGGACGATTGACCAGCTGGACTATTCGAATTCATTCCACCGCGTTGTCCAGGACCGAACTGAAACAATGATTTTAAGATTCCGGAGATTTGGTATTTTCAAAATCACTTACATCTTGACGCGGTTTCTGCCTCAAATCCACATCGTTCATTCCGATGGCAGTCGTGGCATTCGAATGGCTATGTGATTCCGGATGCTGAAATTATCCGGATTAGATCTTTGAATTTTGGATTCATGTAAACGGGCTTACTGCAAATCCAAAACCGACTGATGCGCCATTAATCACAGCAGCACGCGGAGGAAGTTGAGCGGATGGCGGAGCAGGTTCTGGTTCTTTCTTCGTCTTATCCTCTCGATGATAATGTCGCCCTTCTCTGTGGTGATGATGGTGGTGATGGTGTCTGTGTCGATGCTGCTTCTCATTGGAATCTCGATTGAAGGCTTTGAACGCGTCTTGTGACGTATTGGCTGGCTCCTAAAAATATAGGCTTGGATCAGTATCGATCAGCGAAGACCTGCTCCGACATACCTCAGCATATTCTTGTCGTCGTTTCATAGCAGCTTTGTACTTATTGAGCAATTCGCCAGCTTCGTCTTCGGTGAATTTGGAGACGAATATCCATAAATACGTATGCCATTTGGATAACATCTTGCCGCTGACCGTTTTCGACGCCAAACATTCGGATATGTGATCGCCGATTTTGAGCAAACACCTCGCCACTTCCACTTGACTCTCGTTCGAAGTTAATTGCTTCAACGCTTTCTTCACTGCTCGCATCATTTCTTTGCACTGAAAAAGAGAAAGCGCGTTAAATTCACATTGCGCAATGCAAATTCAAACTCACCTCAGTGAATAGATCATCGGGCAAATTCGGATCCACGCTTCGATCGATACCCAAATGCTCGGTTTTAGCCGAAATCAACGGTTTGGTCGACGATTTCTTCTCTTCTTTCTTGGACATTTTGGACTGCTTCGGTTTTGGACCAGTATCGTCGTCGATTTCACCTTCTTCCACTTCCACATTCTTCGGACGTTTCCTCGTTTGATTCTTTTCATCTTTCGACGCCGACGAGGTGGTGGCTTGAGCACGTTTCTTCGTGGATGCCGAATTCTCTTGATCCGGTTCATTGGCGTTGCCTTTTTTCTTCTTCGTATCCCTGGGTTTTTGCTTTGATTTCTGAAATTAGCGCTGATTTTGAATTACGAATTTGAATCTGGACCATAAATGCTTACCTCAGCCGCATGACCTTTCTCCGATTTCGTCTCGACGCCCGGTTTCTTATTCCGTGACTGAAAAATCATGCATCACTCACTTTTCACGCACAATTCAAAAATATCAATACTTACCATCAATTGCTGAACTTCTTTTTGCTTCGATAAGAGTTTGAGCAAATAATCCACTCGCGTCTGGAGATTTTTCGGCTGCGGTTTCTTATTCTTATCAGCCATGATAACCTGAAAATATTTGGATTACTCGCTTGAAGCATGAGAGCACAAACGAATTACCTTTTCGGCTAATCCCAATTCCGGATCCATTTTGATGGATTCCCACGATCCAAATCCGTATTCGTAAACGCCACGAAGTAAAGATGCGTCGTCCTCGTCCGTCCATTCCACGTCCCACGTTCTCATCGGTTTCGATTTGGTCGGAAGGCGAAAGCTGAAATGAATGCATTGTTGAACGACCGATACTTTGCAGAACAACGCAAATCGCTTACTGTTTCCTTTCTTCAGCCGCTTCTGGCATGATGACGTACAGCGGTTCCAAATCTTCATGAGCTCTCAATATTGGTCGTACTGGGAATTCGGTTGATCCTAATTTCACCACTGGGCCGCGATCGCGTTTCTTGGCTGAAAATGCGGTACGCCTTTTCATCAACGGTACCACAAGAATTCAAATAAATGCTTACCTTCGTCCGCATTTCCGCTTTGAGCAATTTCTTTCACATTCTCCTTTTGCTCCAATTCGTAATCGTGGACAGCTTGCTGACATCCGGCCAATAACGCTTCGCATAATTGTTTGACCTCTTTGGAACTGTGATCTTCCAATTCCGCATCGCAGGCGATGGCGTCGAGTCTGAAACCGCGATTGGTAAAGCCAAGCTCGGCTTGACGCTTACAATTTATCATACCTCGTTAATGGACGTCCGAATTTCTTCACGCTCCTGACGAACCGTTTGATCTCCGCTTCCGTGAATCCGAACAATGCTTTCTTCGGTTTCCGACCACGCCTGTGATCTTCTTCCTCGGATTCCGACGATTCACTCGCACCAACGTCGCTGGTTTTGTCCAATTTCTTTCGATTCGGCGCCCATTCGTCGTCCGGATCTTCGTTCCTTGCCATCTGCAACGTGAACAGCATATATCCAGCTGGATTGCGCAATATTCAGGCAGTTACCTGCTGAAGCGTATTCCGCTGCCTCGGCGGCAAATACATTTGAGCTTCCAATTGTTGTTTTTCTTCTTCCTCGATCTTTCGACGTTCCGCTTCCGGAATAATGCAGTCCCAATCCTTGCCTTCGCTTTCTTTCTTACTAGCCGCCATGCCGATCGCCTCGTCCTCGTCGATATTGAAATTGGCCACCTGAAATATGGATTACTGTACAAATAGAAACTGAGAATGAAATCTCTTACTTTGAACGAATCCAATAATTCGTTCCCAGCCGACGTATCTTCCATTTCACGCGTCTCGGCTCGTTGAAGAATGTCATCGATATCGACCTGAAATTCAAATCCTCATTTATCCAAACGCATATGAGGATCCAAAAAAACAGGCTTACCTCTAATTCGCCGCCTTCTCCCTCGCCTTCTTTGAACAATTCTTCCGCTCCGAATTTCAATATGGACGCCAATTCTTCTTTATTGAACGGAACGCTAGCCGTGGAGGCCACAGCGTTTTTCGACAGCACCGTTCGACCAGTAGTATCCATACGTTGAATGACCAAATGATCCAAGACTAATTTCCGTTTAGCTCGTTCCACGATATCCTCCTCGACGCTATTCTTCGTGACCAGACGATAAATATTCACCTGAAAATCAAGGTCAAATCGTATGGCTTCCAAAAAAGAAGCCACCAAACACATGCGTACCTGTTTCTTTTGCCCAATCCGATGAGCTCGACTTTGCGCTTGCAAATCGTTCTGTGGATTCCAATCCGAATCGAAAATGATCACCGTATCGGCCGTGGCCAAATTGATGCCCAAACCGCCGGCTCGTGTTGAGAGTAGGAAACAGAAATCGTTCGATCCTTCCGCGTTGAAATGATCCAACGCTTGTCGACGTAAATCGCCTCTGATCGAACCGTCCAAACGCTGAAATACGAATCCGATCGATGGGCGGATTCAAAAATTCATAAAGCATAATCTTACCTGGAACTGGAATTTCCTCAACCGCATGTATTCTTGTAGAATATCCAAGACGAGTACCATTTGAGAGAATATCAACACTCGATGACCGGTTTGTTTCAGTCGACACAGCAATTTATCCAATAATATGAGCTTTCCAGAACCGCGTACGATTTGCTGAAATACGAGAGAGAGATTCAGCCATGAAGTCAGGCCAAAAAAAGCGTACTTGTAATCGCTCTTGCGGATTCGCCGCTTCCGCATCCGGTGGTCGAACCAAATTCGCGTGATTACAACATTTCTTCAATTCCATGACGATATTGATGAAACTACTGATATTGCCTTTGTTGACTCCTTTCGTCAACGCTCGATAATTTCTCGTCAATATCCATCTGAAATCGCGAAGGTAAGTTGCAGGATCCAGTTACGAATCCGACAAGTTCCATTCTGGCAAATTGCGCAATTTGCCGCTCACTTGTAATATTGCTTTTGAATCGACGTCATATCCACGCGTAGAATTTGCTCCACTTTCGCCGGCAACGATTTCTCAACGTCTTTCTTCACGCGTCGCAATAAATACGGTTCCAATTCTTTATGAATGGACGCGTAGCCTTTCTTATCGGCCCCTTGATGTTGATCCTCGAAATCTTCCCATGAATCGAATCTGAAATATCCATTTATTATTCACCGATTCAAGGAATCAGTGAACGGACTGGACTTACTTCTCGGGCATGATGAAATGCAATAACGCCCATAATTCTTTCAACGAATTCTGCAACGGCGTTCCGGTGATCAGTAATCGATGATTGGTCGAGAAACCCATCAAGGCTTTGTATAATAACGATTCGTCGTTCTTCAAACGATGAGCTTCGTCCACGATCAACGCCGCCCAATCGAATGAACCGAGGAAAGACTGAAATTCAAAATACATTTTTACGATTCGAAAATGATCCATATTCAAATTTACCTTATCCTTTAGCACGATCTCGTACGTGGTCAGTACGCAATTGAGTTTCATCTTCTTCGTTCCAACAACGTACCATTCGTATTGACGTATCTGAAAGATCGAATATGATCATTCCAAAATGAATCCAAATTGCGCACTTACGATTTCTCTGCTAGCCACATCGCCGAGGTAAACGATCAAATTCAATGCGGGCGCCCACATTTCGGTCTCTTTCTGCCAGGCGGCCAACGTGGACAATGGTACGACCATCAAATACGGTCCGAATACGTCGTGTTCGTGATACAAGTAGGACAAAAACGAGATGGTTTGGATCGTTTTGCCCAATCCCATTTCGTCAGCCAATATAACTCGGTTATTCCTGAAATACAGACGGTGATCAGCCTTTCGGACGATGATCGCAGACGCCGCGCTCACTTGCACCAGGCGTAGGCCAACCAATTCAAACCGTCCAATTGATAATCTCGCAATCGGAGCTCGGAATTACCCAAATATTCATCAGGTTGCGATTTCAATTGAACGAATTTCGGTCGTCGACGAAGTGCCTGAAATTTAAGTGCGATTAATTTCACTGCCTCTCGCTAGGTCAGTCTCCAACTTACGTGACACGGTTTGGTTGGGATTTTATCCGATTCCGCTCTCCGATGGTATTCCTCGATTCTCGGTTTCCACCAACGTGCGATCAAATTGGCGTCTTCCCATGTGGATTCGGCGTACGGTAATCCTTGCCATTTGACGAAATAATCGATCGTATCCGCGCCGTTCTTGTCCTTGGATTTGCTGTGAGCTAACACCGAATTGCGCAATTAGATTGCTGGTCATATACTAAATGAATATTCGCTTACTTATAACTCGTTCCAAGATTTTGTACTGATCATACAATTCCTCGTTCATCTCTTGCTCGCATTCGAAATATTCGATGGATTCCTTATCGGCTGCTCTCTTCCTGAAAATTGAGAACCATGCAAATCGATTCCGGATAATCAGAAAAAAAAGATGCTTACCACGCGGCGATCTCATTCATACGATTAATATAATTCTCCAATTTCCGCAATCCTTTGACGCTGTTTTGCCTCAACGATTCTTCGGATTCCCACGTATTGTGAATATGCGCCCATCCGACCCATTTGATTAGATATTGCGTTTCGGTTTCGTCGCCTGGATTGACCACGTTCGGATCGCCTCGGTCCTCCACGTTGTACGCAGTGGTACACGATCCGACGGCTCCTTTCTTCCCGATACGTTGCTTGAGGATTTTCTCGATAGTTTCGTGCTCGTCGCCCGGAACTGCGGCACCGATCGCGGCTGTTGTTTCGGCTGGTTCTTCTTCGCTCCATTCCAATACGTCGCTATCGGCTATGGCCTCCTCCGCGCTATCTTCTCGATAATTGACACGTTTTCCTGGTCGTCCGGATCGAAGGCGCCTGAAATACGAATACGAATGCATCGCCTGATTTCAGGACGATTCTTCTGGTGTAGTGGTTAGCACTCTTGCTTTCTGCTCATCAGACCAGGGTTCGAATCTCCCTGCTGGTATAAAAGTTTGTGCGTATTTTGGTGTTGCTGTTTCCCTCGAGCGCTCCGTCAGGAGTTTGGAGCAGATGTGGATCAAACAAACAAGACTTACTTCTTCTTTTCGTCGTCCGTATCGTCGTCCGAACTGTACGCGATACGTGCTCGTTTTGTTTTGATGGTCGGTTTCTTGGTCAATTGCTTTCGTCTCGTTCTTCTGGCCGAATTGGAATCATCCGACGCAACGCTGCCCGCATCGCTGACGCTTTCTTCATCCGATGAATTCTCGTCCGTTTTCCAATCGTCCGATCTGAAATGGAGTTCGGATGCAATTGAAGATAATATGGGCTTCCGTAATCAACGCTTACTCTTTCCTTTTTCTCCTGGTCGATGACTGCCTTATCCGTCCACTCGAATCTTCTTCATCGGTGCTCTGAAATTCGGGTATCGAGTCGTGATCATATCATGATCAGGAAATCATACATACGTTTCTAGTCGTATATCGTTGTACTTCTCGTCGATTTCGACCGGATCGTCGTAAACCGAATGCGTCCGGGCAACTTTCGATCAACTGAAAACGAAATCCGTATCAGTGAGATCAAATAATCGATAAATCCAAATCCACGCTTACCCCGAGTACTTCTTCATCCAATTTCCGACGTCCACGTTTCTGAAATTTGATCGCGTCCGAACTATTTGAATCGGCTCTGGTACGTGACAAGGCTGAATCGATCGACGATTCATCGCTTGGACCAGGTCGAGTGACGCAATTGCCTCCGGCATCGCTATTCTCTTCATTGCTATCGCCCGTTTCCGAACCGGAATCCGACGATGATTTGGACGAACGTCCGTTATGAGAGAAATTGGTCGGCATATCTTCCGATTCTTCATTTAATATCGGCCTGAAATAAAAAATCGATCAGTGCTAATCGATATTCGCCTAGAATTCACTCACTTTGAGACGTTGATCGATAGGCAAGTCGATTCAAACTGATCCGAATTCATATCGTCCTCCATTGGCATTGGAATAATGATCCTAGAAAATAAACGCGCATTATTATCCTCCCATAATCACGGCGATATCAAGCATCGTCACAGGAAATATTCAGCATTTCAAACGGATGCTTCCGAATAATGTAAAATTGCAAAAATGGGCCTACATTAGAATTTGCAGTTTTATATCTCAGACGATAGGGGATAATGTACAGAATGCATTAGAATCGATTTTAGCCTTGGACAAGCCCCGGATCATCGAGGAGAAATTTTTGAAGGTGAACATAGCCGTTGGGCAATAAAAACTTGCCATGAAAAACGAGCATTTTTAAGAGTACGAAAAAATTTGAAAGTTATCCATATCGATTCAGGATCATCTCCTGTTAATTCAGAATACTATTTCCAGCCAATCGTCCGTGATTTCGGTCTGATACGCTTCAATTTCGATATCAAAATCAAGAAAATCACGAAATACCGGAATTTTAGAATTCACGGTTTTAGGGAGGAAAATTGGAGAATTTTATGATCGTAAATTGACGAGAGATGTACGGAAGTCTCTCCGAAGCATCCACCTACTTTATAAATCCTCATTATTCCAGTGAAAACGCAGAAATCAGTCTCAAAATTGCCCAATTAGAAATCCGAGGATTTCCGACGCCATATTGGCGAAAATACGAATTTTCGCATACAACCCTCATCAGGAGTGTTTAAATGAATTTTTCGATCACTTTACAAATCATTCCGATGAAAATAATCGACTATTAATCGGGAGAATTTTAGAAAATTCGATTTTCAACAATTCCAAGACCGGCCTATATGCTTCAGCACAGTGGACCATTCCAAAAAATCAGCATTTCCACAACCTACTTTTTTCGTGATTCGATAAAAATCGAGGTTGGATAATGATTAAATCAATGAAACGGATTAGAATACGCAGTATCGAATCATAAAAAATCGGACGTATTAAAATATTCCTTCTTTTCAATTTAGGGACGGTCCCCTTATTTTTCTCGCAATTACGCAAGGCAAGGAGCAAGAGTATAGGCAGCCACGTTTTCCTCTGCTCAAAACTAGGCTATGGGCACTGGCACAGCATTTTCCATCCCATCCCATCGCCTTCCATACCATTTTGCGCAAAACCCGGATCCTCAGCCTGGAAATGCCCCCATTTTCAAATAATATCAATGCATCCGTTTATCAGTGATCATGTATTTCCACAAACGAAATCAAATATGCCAGTGATCAGCATGCACGAATGCGAAATAGCAGTCAATAAACCGGTCACCCGATTCACTAATCAATATCCTAACATCGAATTGATTCAAAGGAATCGATTAAGCATAAACAATAATCTCAAAACCCGAATTCTGGGGGCCTCACAGCTTAGAGTCAAATAAAAAATCAGTCTTGATCGCAAAAGAAAATGAATATTGCGCTTATCAGAAAAAAAATTAGATACCTATGGCTTCACTCAAAATTCAACAAATCAATAGGAAAACCTCAACACGAATTTGAACATGAACTTACGCTCCTAAACTTAAATTAAGGCAACCCGGAAAACGCCTTACAGCTCTTTCTTGGCCTTGCTCTTCTGGCCATCTCGTCCATAACCTTTCAATTCGGTCGTGGCCTCCTTGGCGATGTACTTGACGAAATCGTCCAATTCCCTGCCGCCGTTGTATCGAATCGGAGCGTTTTTCTTGCCTTTCGGAACCCAATAGATCGTTGGAAATCTGAAATATTAGATTGATGTACTAACCGTGGTCATCAAGGATGATCATAATCCACATCTTGGATTGTGGATGACCACAACCCAGATCTTGGATTACAGATCCAACGGCAATAATCCCACAACTTACCCAGTCACAGTGAAGACTGGAGGCACGTCATTGGCGGTGGCGTCCATCTTCGCAATAACCACGTCTTCATTCTTGAGCTGAAATAGGAATCGGCATTGCCATTGCTGAATACTAGTAATCACTGATCACACGTACCTTCTCTCCCAGTTCATCCCATATCGGAGACAACTTCTTGCAATGGCCACACCATGGAGCGTAGAATTCGACCAGTACGTCTTTATCTTGGTTGACGATGTCCTTGAAATTCTTGGCAACGACAACCTGAAAGCCAAATAGGAATTCAGCTAGCCAGCTAATATGGAATTCAAATGTGCATACCTTGACTGGATCATCATTATTCTCTGGCAACGGTTCCGATTTCATGTACGCTTCCAATTTGCCAGCCAATAAATTGTCCACGAACTTCTTCAAATTCTCGGGGCTGAAAGAAATGGCCTCTGTAGTGATTGATAATCAATATACTCAATGCAATGATTAGTGTTGAGGCATCAGGCCTATCATTGAACTAATCACTGTGATTCAGAATCACTGACTTGGCTCATTGTCAGTTCATCACAAGCTTCATGATGCAAAATGACTTCAGTTCGTCAGAACTGTTTACCTGAATTCCTCGCTCATCGGATATTTCTCTCCTTGAGATCCCTGGGCGGATATCAATGGCTTATCGCTCGATTTCCTCTCCGCCAAACCGTGTTCCTCCAATTCGTGACTGAAGTCTTCTTTGTTGCTGATGGCGAAATTGACCTTGCGTTTATAATCTTGGCCGACTTTCAGGATGCGATTGCGCCAGTAATTCGTGCCTAGAAAGCAGTCCAATTAGGATAGAAAACTGCAAAAACAGATTCAGCTATACCTTTTGGATCTTTCAGGTAATCAACGTTGAAATAAGCTACCACCAATGGTTTCTCGAATTGCTGGGCATTGTCCATCGTACGATGACCGCATAACCCATGCCTGTAATAATAACAGTTAGTTTACACTTCCCAAGCAAAAAAATGTTAGACTCACAATTGCGTTTGGTAGAACTTCTTGATCTTATCCGTATCGTAGGTACCATCGTAACGAATTTGGCTTTCTTCGAATTTGTTATGCAGACGCTTTGGTTGGAATATGACGATGTCACTAAATAAAGATCCATATTATAATGCAGATGATGCAACTTGATTACACAGCACTTACTCGGTATATTTATATTTGTCCAAGATCTCTTTGGCTGACGTATGAGCGAAATTGTAACGATCACGTTCCATATCGGCGATTTTAGTGAAGGAATCCTTCAACTTGGTATCTTTCTCGAAGAAGCCTGGAATAAAAACGCATGGTTGCAGCATTGTTGACACAGTATATTAAAAAATGTCCTTACCAATAATCGTATGCTCGTCGGTATTCAGGAATTTATCGATATCCACCAAACTGTGCAATTCCTTCGAGCTTGGTCCCACTTGCGATCGCATATATTTAACGATACCGTCTGAAATAATTAGCTAGATTAAGTACCGCAGCTAAAAGAAGCATAATAAGCTTACCAGCTTCACGAGGTCCATCATAGTCGGCGTTCACTTCGCCATGGCGGAAGATCTTCAACGTTGGAAACCCACTAACGCCAAACTTATCGCACGTGCTCTTCTCAGCCGTACAATCCACCTAAAACACGAACGTTATTAGTGACGCAACAGATTGGTAAAGGCACGGCTTACTTTAGCTAATGCCACTGGAGGATCATTGGCCTTCAACTTCGTAGCAGCTTTTTCGTATTCCGGCGCCAACCGTTTGCAATGGCCGCACCTGAAACAGCAGGGTGGGTTTGTAGGCAATTGCCAAGAATATCATGATGCAAGCAATTTTAAAATTGCTGACACCAAACAGTGCTGGGCTGCGCAAAGGTACAGACCGCAGACATTGAGAAAACCCCCCATCAATCAATAAATCTGCCCAGGCCGCATCCTACTACCTAACGCGCTTGCAAAACAAACCAGAACTTCTTTTCATTCGCCCCTATGCAACGCATAATTGCAGAAAAATGCAGCAAAACTGGCCTCTTTTTTCTGCGCATTCTCTACACTCAAGCACGCCTAGCCGCCAATAAGAATCTGGCCTGGTACAGAACTCAGCCATGCATTGCATCAGAAAAATGCACTTACCACGGAGCATAAAATTCCACCAATACGATATCGTGATCTTTGATCTGTTCATTGAAATTGCTGTCCGTAAATTCGACCACATCACTGCCACCGAACACACCAACGAATACTGCGAACGCCGTGAGAGAAACGATGAATAACGTGTTGACCGACGCCATATGGCAATTTCTTCGAATTCTGGAGACGTCCTGAAAAAGGACATTTTTTCTTCAGTGAATAAACAGACACTAGCTAAAGAAGCTAAACTTCTTCGCAGAATAGATAGTAAAATGAGCTAATCATCAACTCTAAAAGGCTTTCTTTCGACTAGCTACTACTACGCAAGCAAGAATGGGAAAGAATAATAGCGAAGAAGACCGCATGACTGCTTTGCTGATGTGGCATTAGGCCATTCGAGAAACGTAGCACTGGAAATGGTCCCTTCCCGAAAATTGATGACTTCATCAATAATTCACGTGGCCAAAAACTGAATTTCGGCAAAGATATGCTGATCAAGAGTATGTAAACGGAATAAGACATTGCAATCGTGATCAAAATCTGATCATCAAACTTCTCGATTAGCTCGGATTCGCAATCGAATCGATCGAACGAACGCGAGCAAAGGCCAAAAGAGGAAAATTCCTCGCCCTCATTTTCGGTGCAACAGCCCATGCTTATAGCAAAATTCCGGTCAGGTTTAGGTTTAATGAAAATTAATTTCCAAGATTTTTTATGATCGCATATAAAAAATTAATTGAAAATACCATTTTTAGTTACGAATTGTGAAATACTCATCAATCATAACTTTCAATTTGAAAAGCTTTAGCCATAATGATTTTCAAATTAATCTGAATTTGCACCTGTGCTTATGTCCCCATTATTTGCTTATCATCATTCGCCAACGAGACCGATCGAAAATTTACGGAATTTCTTCCGGATAAACTAAACATTTGATAAAAGGCTTTATCCTGATAAATTTTGATTATCAAATACTGATTTAATCATTGAATTAATCATTCGCGATGGCCGAATCAAGTACGGACGGTAGTTCAGTCGAGAAAATTACCGTAAAAGTCAAAACGACCAGGGAAACGTACGAATTACAAGTTTCTCCGGATTCTTCGGTGATTGACGTACGTTTGATTAAATTCAATCGATATCATCGATTACATCGACCATTTTTTCAGGTAAAACGCGAATTGGTGTCCCGGGTAGACGCTCCGCTGGAGCAAATATGTCTGATATTCTCGGGAAAAATTCTGAAGGATCAAGAAACTTTGAAACAACACGGTACGTATTGAAATTTATTCCTGCCAGAATAAAATGAACGACAGCGTTAATTTTTAGGAATCGGCGATGGATTGACTGTTCATTTGGTTGTGAGAACCGGAATGCGGGTAAGTTTGGCTGAATTATTTTAATTAAACTGAATTCTAATATTAATTCGGCTTTCAGGCCGCTGCGTCAACGACCCAGCCAACGTCGGGAACTGCATCCGCACAAGCACCAACGACGCAAACGAATACTTCAACCGGACCTAATGTAAGCGTTTTATAATTTTCTGAGGAATGATGAAATATTTTACAAATTATTTCAGGTGCCATCACCCGGAGGAGCCCCAAATTTCGCCAATATGTTCGGTGCCATGGGTGGCATGTCGGATTTCAATTTGGGCACTGGAAATTTGGCCGACATGCAACAACGGATGCATCAGCAGGTAAATGGGCTTTATTGATTCCTTTCTCTGCTTGGTATGACTCTCTTTTCAGTTACTTACGAATCCGGATGCCTTGCGTCAAGCGTTGGAGAACCCGCTGGTGCAAAGCCTGATGAATAATCCGGACATATTTCGCAACATGCTCACCAGCAGTCCTCAAATGCAGCAGTTGATAGATGTAAGTGCAATTGTGAATTATTCATGAGTTCTTCACTCAACATTATTGTGTATTTTTGTTTTAGAGGAACCCCGAAATTGGGCATCTGATCAATAATCCGGATCTGCTGCGTCAGACAATGGATATGATACGGAATCCGGCCGCATTCCAGGAATTAATGCGAAATCACGATCGTGCTGTCAGCAATTTGGAGGTAAGGGTCTTCTTTTTTGAGTTTTCTCTGAATGCAAGGCTGATTTCATTTCAGAGCATTCCCGGTGGTATGGCCGCCTTGCAAAGATTGTATCGAGACATTCAAGAGCCGATGATGGACGCCGCACAAGAGCACCTGGGACCACCCAATCCATTCGCGAGCTTAATCGATGGCGGAGCTGCAAATGCTGCTCGTAAGTTTGTACTGGCTTATTTAATGGAGCATTTGCTAACGTAGTCATATTTCAGGATCGCAAAGCGCGAATGCTGGCGTTGAGAATCGTGAACCGTTGCCGAATCCATGGGCTCCACGCGGAAGCAATCGTCCAGCTGCTAACATTCCGCCACAGGGACGTGGAATGACACAAAGTTCGACTGCTGCACCGAACCCGAGTAAGGATTCGATAGATTTTCACACTGTCACATCAGTTGATGTGTCCATCTTCATTTTAGATGTGATGAATAGTCCGGGAATGCAGAGTATGTTGCAACAAATGGGATCAAATCCGCAGCTGATGCAGAATATGCAGAATTCGCTGCAATCGCCATTCTTTCAAACGATGATGCAGCAAATGGCGTCGAATCCTGATCTGATGCGTCAGGTAAGAATTTGTATGATTTATGTTTGCAAGAATCCTACAAGGATATTTGTAGATGATGGATTTGAATCCGATGGTCAATAACAATCCTCAACTGCGTGAGCAAATGTCTCGGATGATGCCGCAAATGATGCAGCAGGTATGTGTACTTCATTTTTTATTATCGATTTGCTGCAAGCATGTGTTCGGTTTTAGATGGCGAATCCCGCGATGACGCAAGCGATGTCGAACCCGAGGGTATTGCAAGCGATCGGGCAAATACAACAGGCGATGGAAGTCTTGAATCGTGAAGCACCTGGTTTATTCGGCCCGTAAGTGACATTTTAATTCACATGCAATTGAGTGATTGTGATTTATATTTTAGAAATACTGCATTCGGTGGAATGGGATTGGGATTGAATCCGACCCCTGCAACTGCACCTGCATCAACGGCTACGCCTACTACGACAACGGCATCGTCTACGCCTGCGGCGGGTGACAGATTCAATTCCACAACTGGTTCGCAACCGAACGCCCAGTCGCAGCAATTGCAAAATGGAACGTTCCTAGCTAGCTTGATTCAACAACTAGCAGCCAATACTTTGGTAAGTTTTGAATGTGTGATTGATTATAATCATTCTAATGATTGCAATTGATTTCAGAATCCAAATCAGCCGGCTCCTGAAGAGTTATATCGTGATCAATTGGAGCAGCTGGCGGCCATGGGTTTCGTGAATAGGGAAGCGAATTTGCGAGGTAAGCATTGATTTATCGGTGATTTGAACATTTGATCAAAATCTCCATTTCTTTCAGCTTTGATGGCTACGTTCGGGGATGTGA
>JAQIWJ010000242.1:0-27174 GCA_034695185.1 Discolaimus major
CGGTTTTTTGGACCTCAATTTCGAACCAGTGGGTTCCAGGCCATAAGACATAGAAATTGCTCGTCCTCATGACATGCCTGATGATATGCAATCATAAAAATAGGGGGTCAGAAATTTTAGCTCAGCCTGGATTTTCTATTTTGGTCGATCCTTACAAAAAGCCTATCTTAAAGTCCTGCCCACCGCTTAGGCTTCCATTTATGCATCTTAGAACAAAACTAATGACACCACGATGATCAGCGTGTCAAACTATCCTAAAAACATGGTTTTAGTACACTGATCGCGTAAATTACCGATTGTGAATTTTTGAAATTGTTTATCCTACACAGGATCATCGGTCGATTATCAAATTGAGCTAGATATTACATACGGGTACATTTTCCTGGACAATCAAGCACGGAGAATCGATTTGGCGTAGTCAAAATCGACATTTCAGCTGTTTATCGAAAATTGATCATTTTGATCAAATCTCTAAATATCGATCACACAGCGAAGTAAGCGTGTTTTGTAGAATCAGTATGATCGGTTATGCAATAAATGGTGTATTTCATGCACTAATCACATGAATTTCAAAATTCCAAAATTTGAAATTGCTCATGCTTTACCACATGATTTTCGATCGGTGATTTCAGAACACAGATAAAGATACAGGCATTACGAGAAGATGTTTTCCGGTACAATCGATCGTGCTGCATACATTGAGCACGGTCTGATCACTCAGAAATCAATATTTCAAAAAATCGATAATCTGATCAACTTGATCAATATTGACTATATGCAAAAATTAACATCACCATCCTGCTCAGAATGCTTTTTTAGACTAGAAAATATGTTTTCCTTGTGCATTTGTTATTAGAACTATACTTCCATTCACTAGTAAGAGGTTTGAATATTTGAATTTTCGGCCCTAAATATTGATGGATCGATTTTGAGCTTCTACTGATTCAGAGGCCACATTATAGTTTTCCAAAAATCGCATTTGGCCAAAAGTATCCCGATACATACTGTAGCTTTTCCTAAATCCCAGCATAAAGTAATGAAATTATCACTTTCTCATTTTATGACGTAGGAAAGAAGTTGCAAAGGAAATTCCGGGGCTAGAATTTCTTCCAAGCCCAATTTTCCTGTGTAAGCAAGCATATGAAATGAAAACAAGAAAACAGCAACTGTTTCGATGTCATGTAGTTTGTGTAAACGATGGCTTCTTTTGTCCGAACAACATAGGTTGCTCGTAAATTTTCCACTTTCACATTAGACAGAAGCCCCCATTAGCAGTAAGATTTCGTATAGAATTTCTATCAAGACGCAGAGAGAGGAGAGAGATGGAATCTCAATTGGAAACAACAACATTTAGCTTGTTTCGCGTCAACCTCCGCCATCTTGGCTCGTCAATGTACCTTTTGCCAACTTCTATTCATACCGAAACGAAATGTCAGAAAACCTTTTAGAACCGAAAATGAATAGAGGCCGGTTGCGCTTCAATGCTCGAATGAATACACGCTCGAACATAAGCAGCCAGGCCGAAACGAGGGGGGGGGGGTCATTAAGACGATGTTCTACACGTGCTGCTGTTTTGGTTGGGGGGAAATTTGTTGCGGTCCAATGAGAAGCATTTTATGAACGCTTCTGTAAACCCGCATTGTTCAATTCCCCAGAGGCGGTTTGGAGAAAAAGCCCCAGCAAGGCCTTCCCCTTCGCAATAGCAGCTAAATGAGCAATGCATAAATTTGATATGAACTACACCCAACGGACGAAGTTTTTCGTGAGAAAAACATGCCATTGAAAATCGTGAAGTTTGTTTGCCGAATTTTGAATACTGGCAAAACTTTCTCGATATGTACCGCCTCGGTCATCAATGGACCAATCAGATGCGAGCGAGGTCACGTGACTAATTTACGAGTGCCCTTCTTTCGTACCGCCCTCTTTCTTATTGCTGTTGAGACGTCAACTCCCGGAGAGTGGACGGTTGTTCTTTTGATTTTGTCTAAACTAGTTTGCGTATTCCCTTAAATTGTACAAACAACACCCTGTGCGGAATCATTTTTACACATCTCCTTATTGGCCGATTCTTCCGGATGCGATTCTCATCTCAAATTTCTCTAGCTAGCAAAGCGTCACTGAGAAGGTGATTGATTCCAAGTTTAGAATTTCACTCCGTTTTCTAGATCGCTCGCTTTTTTTCTCGGTGCAATCAGAAAAACCCAGACTACTCATTTGGGGATATGGATGTTGACCAGTATCCAACTTCTTAGCAGATAAAACGTCCAAAGTTTCTGGCATTCAGTCCCTTGAGGAAATTGCGATTGGTCTCCGATTACATTGCAAACAAAAGGCTAGACTCGCATTGGACGTGTCGCCTTTTTTTATTCTCCACACGACTCCGAAAGTCTGGCACGAATCGGATTATGAGATTTAGTCCATATCGAATCGTCAAAATGTATCCTGGCATGAGATTTCATACGTGCATTATATTATTATCCGTATTTCATCCGGTGTTCACTCGAGTCGATCTTGTTCGTCCGAACGATGAGCAGAAGAATGCCCTTCATGAAACTTTCAAGAATTTATTGAACATTGAGAAAGACGCATTGTTCGTGGATCAGCCGAATACGAAATCGGCTAAAGCCGCATCGAAATATATGCGTCGATTATTCGACGCGAAAGATTTGGGATTTGATCAGGAGAAGAAAGTGATCGTAAAAGCTATCACGCCTAAAATTGGTAAGCGGGCCAATGAAAATTGCGCAATCCCCTTGGATTTCGGCACTGCTGAAGGCCTTGGCAGGCTTTTGCCTTTTTTTCAGCAGATATCGAGTGGGTGAATCTGCAAATATGCACCGAGTTACCTTCAATGAATTCATGTTTTTGCCTCATCTTCCACGAATACAAAATATTGCGTGACGCATGCATTTCTTTTCATCATGTACGAACCACGCACGCCCCCTCGCTCATGAGACATTTTCTGGAGTGGTTTGGAAAAGATTTCTGCTTTTTTCCCTCCGTCGTGTTTCGGAAAGAATACGAATACTGTTTACTCGACTTGGTCATTACGGGCATCGTTTTGTAGCCATTTAGTCGCCCAATGACCCCTGCTTTACTCTCATCACATGCATTCGTGACTCTGGACATTCGAGTACCTTTTTCTTCTCATTTTATTGACTAATGTCCCCTCTCTTCTGGACTGGACAGTGGAAAGGCGCCAGTCTTGAATAGGTCATACATGTGTACTTGTGTACAAGGCTTTAACGATCATTAAATAAGGCATTTCTATTCTTATTCCTTCTTCCGACCCCCCCCCCCTTGAGCGGTTACAGTACGCCTAACTATTCGGTAAAGAGCGTTGGCATTTTAGAAATGGAAACGGCATCTTTCGTAAAAGTACGCACTTCGCATAGAAATGAAGAATTTTAATATGCGAGACGAGTTGGTGGTAGAACCGGTTTCTCTCGGCTGGTCTCCGAAATCCGAGACTAATAAAGTTGATAAGCGTAAAAGGGGGAAAAAAGATACACTACATCGTATACAGACGGCGTATGGAAGATGTCGGCTGAAGATTAAATACGGCCCTTTTCCTATCCTTTTACTGTCGTCATTTATATCGCATTGCCATTCGTCTTTTACCCGTCGTCAAATGCGACAAAAAAACTTGGCTGAGAGTTATTTGGCGCAGAAATTTGCATGGCCTTTTTGAAGGTCGATGAGCAGTGTTGAAAGAACGTGAAAAATCGGAGCACTTTTGCATGTCAAAAATTGCGCAATTTTGATGCAGTAGAATACACCGAGTCCTGCGGTTTTGTTTGAGTGACCTCTGGTCACTCGGAATGAGTTGACAAACATTTGCATC
This sequence comes from Discolaimus major, assembly GCA_034695185.1. Taxonomy (NCBI): domain Eukaryota; kingdom Metazoa; phylum Nematoda; class Enoplea; order Dorylaimida; family Qudsianematidae; genus Discolaimus; species Discolaimus major. The sequence goes on from JAQIWJ010000242.1 coordinate 3,845, forward strand.
GCATGGCCCTTAGCTGGACCCTGACAAAATCTTGCCAACTGACCAGCGGTCATTTCTGAAGCCCATTTCATCACTAATGATCCCTTCTTTCAGGTAATTACCAAGACCGTGAAGCATTGATCTTCCATTTCCACCCAATCACAGCCTACGAATCACTGATCAAAGCGGAAATCCATTACTTTATGGGCACTCGTAACAAAGACCCTCAAAAACGGATCCATTGCTTCGCATTGATACCGTCCACGGATTCAAAATCGATGGAATTACCCATGATCCCCATGACTGATCAGAAAAATTGGGCAGTTTTCGATGCAATGGATATTCTGAATTCAACTTTGAACTCCGATCCCGAAACTAAAAATCCGAGATTGCCTATCATATTCGTGAAAGGCGATCACCTTCGTCCGCATCCGGCTAGGAAAGTGATGCGATTTCACGCACCGTTCATGTCAGTGTTCGCGAGTGATCCGACAAATTTCGAATCAATCGATCCGAACGATTCGGAGGAAGATGAATCGGATGAATCGGATCAAACGAGGAAGAAAAGGGATGTGGATAATAAATACTACGAATATTATCATCCTTACGAAACCGCCTACACCTCATCGCCCAACGATATCGGTTATAATTGGAAATCGATCAAGGACGCAATCACCACCAGCAGCCCAGTATTCGTTCAAAGGGGTCCATCCGTCCTTCGTCGTGGCCTCGGCGGATCCAACGCTAGATCCAGAAGGAAACACGGCCGCCGTGGCGTGAACACGAGGAAATCCCGATATTTGAATGATCAATACGATTCCACGTGGTCTCATTTCGAACAAGACGAAATGGGCAAAACGAATGAGAAAGGCGGTAAACAAAGGCGAAAAAAGCACGGTCGAATATTGAAAGGTGATCAGAATCCGACCACGGTAATCCTATTGGATGCGAAACAACAAGACGAGATCGGCACGTGTCAACGCAACGAATTGGTGGTCAATTTCCGAGATATCGGTTGGGGTGATCACGTGATCGCTCCCAATTCGTTCGAAGCGCATTATTGCGCCGGAACGTGTCCGTTTCCTGCACCTGCAGTAAGTTTGCTGCGAGCGGATGCACTCTTGGTTCTGGGGTGCCTGCAGGGCATGTTCCAGGATCTCATCTCGAACCCTGATCCCTCCATGCAAGGTATCTTTGCATAAGTTTGCTGTGAGTGGATCCAGACGTGGGTCTGCGGTCCCTTTAGGGGCCCCAGTTTGCAGGGTCTCACCCGGAGCCATGTTCCCTCCCTGTGAGTGGACCCACACGTGGGTCTGGCTGGGGTCCCTGCAGGGGCCCCAGTAGGGTCCAAGCTTCTCATCTGGAGCCCTGGTGCAATACAACTTTTCATACTGTTATCCCATTTCAGACGGTCAACGCCAGCAATCACGCCATCGTATTGGATATCCTCCAAAAGATGAATTTACATCCGCAATTACCAAAACCATGTTGCGCACCGGATAAATTGGATTCGTTGAGTTTACTTTATTACGACGAAAATGGACACGTCACATTGACAACGTATCCGAGAATGACCGTCGTTTCATGCGCATGTTTATGAATGCGTCCAAAATAAGCATTTCCCATTGAAAAATGCATGCTTTACGTGACTTTTTATGCAGTGTCAAATTTAGCCATGCTTTTTAAATTGCGCAATTTTGTGTTTTCTTGTACAGTGCCAGCTGCTTTTTCAACAGCTCGGAAGTTTGCTTGTGAGCTTCGGCTGACATTAGCCTCGATTTCGGCTTCTAAAAATTTCACCCCATGACCCCAGTCATGTGCCATTTTCAAAAATTTCAGTACATGCTTTTGTGCAATTATACGTATGTTCAATATATGAAAGCATGTTCAAATGATCTGGTCATTATTTCATGAATATATATATAACTGAAATTTGAATTGGTGTTCTGTATTTCAACGAACATAATGATACAATCATGAACGCAATGTGTCGTGATACTGTACAACTTCGCAGCACCAGAAATCGTCCAACATACGATTATGCGTATGCCGAACATCGTCGAATAATCCTTTTGTCAAATTACAGAATTTCTTGATCTTGAACGTCATCGGTTGCACATTCTCGTCCTGATCATCATCGTGATGAATGCCCAATTCGCGTTTGATCGATCCCGAAACAGATTTCGAATGATTGACTGTGGCCATTACGGAATAATAAGATGCTTTTTCCGGATATCCGCCGTACAATTCTCGAGCTGTTGACGAGATCATGACGGGTATTCCGGACGCTGATCGATCTTTGAACATCCAATCGCTATTGATCGACGAATCGCCCAAGATGGCTGGCAGTTCGGTTGATTCCCAGTCGTTCTTGGCACGTCGATAAAGGTACCCTTGAAGCCAGACGAAATGAACGTCGAATATTTTGCCATCGATTTTGATCTCGTAACATCCTTTCAATTCGTTGAACGTCAGCATTCGTAATTCGCAAGCGAATAATTTCCGAACCGGACGCGATGGCGAATCGATTAAATACGGATCCATGTACGATGATTCCATGATCTGAAAACGAGGATTAGTCAGCAAATATTCCATAATAATATGGCAAAATAATAAATATATCATACTGACATCGTATCATTCATTAGCACAAGAATAATTTGAATTGAAGCTTTCTTACTCATCAAAAAAAATGAAGAGAATAAAGAATGATAATGTACAGAAAAATCAAGGTAAAGGCGACATCCCTTTAAATACAACACCCTGTCCTGACTACTGATCAGCTTACGTGTTCTTTTCGATGTATCTCATCAAATACGGGAACCGTTCTTTCATGGTCTTTTGGAATTCGGCATCTTCTTTCAGGGCTTTCATCAATAACATTTCCGGTGCGATGGTCGTTTGGCACGCGGTGTCTTGTGTCGGCACTGGACGGCGTTCACGACGACGTGGAGCAGTTGTTTGAGCTGCCAAAAACGCGTTCCACAAACTCTGATCGGTTTGGACGGATACTTCGCACGAAACGTGGTTCCCGGAATCCTTCTCCAACAATTCAGCTAATGGAGTAATGAAGTCCAAATCCACCTTCTCCACTTTCAATCCACGCCAATGGCAGCCGTTCTTCTCCGGTTGAGGCATGGGCAAGAATCGAACTCGATCGCCGATGGATAAATCCGCCAACAGGCTAGCCACCTGGCCTCCGCATTCGTAATGAGCCAATGTGAAATAGACAGTTCCCAATGTTTCCGACCGAATGAATCCGTATTGAGGGAATAAACGGACGATATCGCCTTCTTGGTAATTCACATCCGCCGGAAACGATCCTTGTTGTCCGACTAGATGCTTGGATGATCCAATGGCCTTCTCCTTCTTCGGTTTGACGTCTCGCATAGGCGTTGAAGTGGCTGTGACGCTTTCTTCTTCTTCACCAATGTTATCCGGATGCGTATTTCGAACTCTTGTGGCCACGTAACGGCAATCGTTCTTGTACGGTTGACGTTGAGCATCGAACATAACCCAAGCACCGTCCTCGTAGAGAATATTCAATGGGAATACCTCGTTGCTTTCGAGAACAATCTCGGCGGCGGCCATTGGGAAATAAATCTTGCCATATTTCTCCGAATAAATAAATCCATTCCTGTCGTGTAGGTCCATAATCATTCCCACGGCGTTGCGAATAATTTCCGGCGTTTCCTGATCCGTCGAAGCGATCGGAGACGGTTCGGGCGTATGCGTATATAATTTGGTCGGCGGTTGTTTCAATCGTTTGGTAACTTTAATAGCGATCCAATGACAATCGTTCGGTCCATTTTGAGGGATGGCCGCGAAATGAACGACGTCATCGACGCGTAATACTTCGGTCAATTTCTGATTCGTCGGAAGCGGTGTATTTTCCGAATTATTGAAATAAGCCGCCGGATAAGCGAATACGGATCCGTATTGTTCTGAATGAATATACATAAAAGTCGGCGCAACTCGAACCACACGACCGGATGCGCTGATTTTATCCAACGGTGTAGCCATCGATGGACAATTTCGGATCACTTTTCAACGAGATATTTACTGATTTCAATGATTTTACAAAAGATATTGCGGAATTTTTCCGAAATTACTGAATTTTTATTACGCGCGCACTAGCAGACATCGCAACTGCTTATGACATAGTCCATTTCGACCACGCCCATTTCGGTGGGGATTTGGAAAAATTGGCCGGAAATGCTCAGTGTTGACGTTTGTGAAGTTGCGGTGCGGTTGAGTCGTAGGATTTGTCTAGTCGTTCGAAAATGGCGAAACGTCCGAGCCCATATTTCGCATTGCACTACTACAAATCGGTGGATGAAATTCCGGTGAACGTGAAAGTATGCCATATGGACGAGCAAATGAAAAATCACGCTGTACAAGTGACCCGCGAGTTGGTGGCTCAAGCCATGGACGAGAAAACGTTGGCCGGCGAGATCAAGCACATTTTCCAAAAGCAGTATGGTGGATCGTGGCATTGCGTCGTGGGACGAGTCTACAGTACTTCGGTGACGGCCGTCGAGAAACACTACGGTAAGTCTTATTTGTATTTTTTGTAATTTTCAAATCATTGATTGGTGGTTCCTTTTTCAGTCTACATGTACGTCGGTTTCGAAGCCATCCTCCTGTTCAAGACGCCGTAGCGGCAAAGGCAAAGAGAAGCTGAAAGAGAATGAATGCGAATCGAAGGTGCGTGAGATTTCAATGATCGAAAACGATGATTCGATCATCATGTTCGATTTTCTATGCTTTTTCGCGTGTGTATCCGTGCTCGTTTCATGTCGATTTCGAATGCTCAATAACGAAGTTCAGCCTATTCGTATTTGCCTTGTGTTGATTTTGCTAAATCCGATTTATCCGGAGATCTTTTGGCTGTTATCTGATCATGTTTTCAGATCGTGGGATATCATTGGTCCGTGAAAATCACGGACCCTGAGATTATGTTTTCGTAATATTCACGTGCATTTCGCGTGAACTTGTTCGGATATAATTGCAAATCTAAATCAGGAATTTGAATCCTGCATTTCCATTTATGGCCTGTTCATTTTGCATCATGCCTTCGCCAAAAAGACGTAGGCAAAAACTTCGACGTCACAATGCGAGTGTGTATGATTATATAAAATCACCAACGATCTTCCCACCCACCGGTGTTTTCTTGCCTCGGTGAGAAATTGAAAATATCCTTCAATAGTGCGAGATTTCGGGGGGTGGGAAAACGTAAAACAAGTTTCGAAAGGCGTTTCACGAGTTTTCTCTCTTCACCTCCACTTGACGAGTATAGAAAATTTACGAATAATTCCCAAGTTTCTCGGCCCTAAAACGGATACCCATTCTCAACTGATCATTCGTAGGAAAAAAGGCTAAAATTATGAAGTGCATAAACCAAATCTTGGAAGATTTCTATTCCCGTTACGCGTATTTAGTATATAATTATGCTTGGGTATTCATAATCGTTCCGATCGCATTGACCGGTTGCCTATCGAGCGGTCTAATGTTCTTCAACGATCGAGTGGTCAACGATACGTATTATATAATGACGCCACGAAACGGGCGTTATCATCAAGAAGCCCAGGCAATAATCCGAAATTGGCCTCTGACCGAAGACGCGCAATTGGAATATTTGCCCGGATATTACGCGGATTCCGTGCATTATTTCTATCTACTCATAACCGCTAAACCGGGTCGTGGGATGATGGATAATCATACGCTGGACGTGATCATGAAATTGGACGATTTCATTACGTCCGAATTTCAAATGACCACCTACGATGGGTCGAAGAATTTCACCTACACGGATATTTGCATGACTTGGAGAGGGGCGTGTTTCGGGAACGGACACGTGTACATGCTCAGGCACAGGGACGATCCGCCTCAATTCAATGCCGGACCACCGAAAATCGTCTGGCCGATCACCAGGGAACGATTCTCGGACGAACCCATATATTTGGGCTCGTTGATCGGAGAACCGACGTTGAATCGAACCGACGCTAGTCTATTGGATTTCAAAGCGTTGAGATTAGCCTATTTTCAAAAACAACTGCCCAAATCGGTGGATGATCAAAGCGTACTTTGGCGTAGGGGATTACAGGAATATTTGAAAACATTCCCCGACGAACGTTTCTTCAAATACTGCACGGATAACGGCTTGGAAAAAGTCGGACCCGAATTGCCCATACATATCGCCTTCGGAAACGAAGACACGATCAATCAAGGCTTGGAAGATACGGCGTATCGATTCGCACCGCAAATCGTGATCACTGTAATATTGATTTTAATATTCAGTTACGCGTGCAGTTTCTTCTTACTGCACCGAAAATCGCCCAAATTCATCGGCGTCGATTGGGTTCGAAGTAAACCGCTCTTGGCCGTGGCTGGTATTTTCGAACCGGGAATGGCTATTTTGAGTACAGTAGGATTATTATTTCTGGTCGGCATGGAATTCAATTGCATCGTTGTGGTCATGCCATTCTTAGTACTCGGTAAGATTTCAGCTTCGTGCACGAAATTCAATGCGGATAATTCCGGCTAGCCTTTTCCGCAGAACCGGCATACTGTAGGTCAGTCAGCATTCTCAGTGCTTGGCAACATTTCAACACCTTGATTTTCGGATTAAAATTAATCCAGAGCACTTGGCCAACTAAAAAATCAAAGTTTAATATCCCGGATGCTTTTAAAATTCTAAGCAGCTTACATTGACTCCAAAACCGGATGTGCCAATGTGATCAAAAAGCACTTCCTTTTGTGCCTTTCAAAAATGCTAAGCCTTTCAGAATCGACCGTCCTGCTTTCTGTCATGTCGGTAATAAGTTTGATCAAAATGACCATCAGATACACGTAAATGATTGTACAGGAAGTATATTGCGCCATCTGCATGAATGCATTCAGATGAACTGATCTTCCCAATTACTATCCATCATGCAATGCATGCAGAAATTTGCATATTTAAAAATCTGCTCATTTTTCAGCCATCGGTGTGGACGATATGTTCATTATGATCGCCGCATGGCACGGTACGAAATTGACCGACCCACCGGAGGTCAGATTCTCGCACGCCCTTTCGGACGCGGCCGTTTCGATTTCCATCACTGCGATCACCGATGTGATTTCATTCGCCATCGGTACGTGGAATCCGCTTCCGGGAGTTCAGATATTCTGCTGTTATACATCGGTGGCCATGTTTTTCGAGTTGATTTATCAGTGCACATTCTACGCCGCCGTCATGGCTTTGGTCGGGAAAGCGGAATGTCAAGGAAGGCATTGTGTCACGTTCAAAAAGACTATGGCTTTGGAAGATTCTAGTAAGTTATGGTTTTTCTCAAATTTTTGGAACATCTCGGGAAATCTCGCTGATCCAATCTGAATTGCATCGAAATTCGGCACGCACGTGCTGTAAAATACAGCGTATGACGTGCCTACCTCCGAATTTGGGGGTACTGTAGTAATGGCTGCTTGTAGCATGAAAAAAATGCATGCTAATATGATAAATTTGTGCGCATTTTCCGGAATTTCATATTTGTATCCAAGTCCAATTTTTCAGCCACCACATTCCAACGACGATTCCAAGTCGGAACGATCGTTTCGAAATTACGACAAGAATCATCCGCTCGCGTTGGTTCCGCACAACAGAAACACGCCCTGGAAGACGTCGATCCGTCTCCGATGGCAGTTGTATCGCGTCAAGAGAACGCTCCAGAACGCGAAGATAAACTTAGCTACGTCCAATTATTCTTCCGAGACACGTACGGACCGAAATTATTACATCCGTACGGGAAAATAGCGGCTGGCATTTTATTCGTGGTATATTTGACCACTGCCGCGTGGGGATGCTCCAGGATGGCCAGCGGTTTGGATCCGGAGAAACTAGTGTACAAAGATCATTATTCCATGAAATATTTACAAGCCGAATTCTATTGGGATAACGGTCAACAAATTCAAGTATTACTAGAGAATCCGCCCAATTTGACGTTGAGCGAAGAACGTGAGAAAATGTTGGCTTTAGTTGCCGAATTCGAGAACACGTCGTACACGTTCGGATCGGAAGGAACCATATTTTGGTTGAGAGAATATTTGGCATTTTTGAATACGAGTACACCCGTGGAAGATACTCAGAAACAATGGTGCACCGATTTGAAGAATTGGCTAAAAGGCGATACGTTCGGCGTCAGTTTTATGAGCGTGAAATGGGGCAACGAATCGGCTGGCCAAGACGCGTGCAATATGACCGCGTTTCGATTTTTCATCGCCGCCAAACAATCGGCGCATCCGTCGACCGAAGTATACGTTGTACCGTTCTTCAGAAATATATGCGATTCGTATCCGGAATACAAAATGTCCAGCTACAGTTACGATATTTACCCGTTCACCGATCAATATTTGATCATAAATCCCATCACCATTCGCAACAGTATCGTGTCATTTTTCGTCATGATATGTAAGTTTTTATAAAACTTAGCCACGGCTTAGGCCACTGTCCCCCCATGGTTACTGTAACCGCTCGAGCAATCATGTAAGTTTTGATAATGCTTAGCCACGCCCTGGGGGCGTGGCCTAGGCCACTGTCCTCTGGTTACTGTAACCGCTCCTGCAATCATCTAATGAATGCGTATCGTTTTTCAGGCATTTGTCTAATTCTAATTCCACATCCGGTATGCGGAATATTCATTACGATGGCCACCGTATTCATCGACGTTGGCGTGGGTGGATATTTGTCGTGGTGGGGCGTGAATATGGATTGCGTATCAATGATCACAATGATCATGGCTACTGGTATAGCCATCGATTTAGCCGCTCACGTTTCGTACGCTTACGTCCGAGCACCCGGTACGCCTCACGACCGGGCTATAAAAGCACTGGAATCATTGGGATGGCCGGTATTTCAAGGCGTCTCGGCCATGTTCCTGGGCGTACTCGTATTGGCGACGGCCGATTCGTACATGTATCAAACATTCTTCAAAACCGTATTCCTCGTTATCGTATTCGGATTAATGCATAGCATTATATTCTTGCCGGTAGCGTTGACCGTATTCGCACCGAGGAAAATCGGATGCATGAAATCGAAACAAGCTGCGGCGAAAAATAATGTCACTCCTGTGAACGGGGTGGCAGCACCGACGGGATTTTATGAAAATGATGAGGGAAAGAAGAAACGGGAACGAAAATCCACTTCATAATGCATATAATGTCCAATATCAGATAATTAGCATAGAATGCAGTAGTTTTGGTTTATGTAATATGCAAACGTTTATGTTAAATTAGTATACTGTTTATATGCGAAATTATTTTGCAAGTAATACGTGAAAAATATGAATTATAAAATTTTGATGGCTTACTGTAACCGGTATCTCAATGTAAGATGCAATTATTCAAACCTTTTCATGCTCGCACCACTTATAACAATGCACCATGCGTAAATGTGCGCGCTAAAATTTTCGTCTGTGGACAAAAAATTTTCCTCGTGTTTTGCATTCGCAAATAATATGGAGATTCTCGATATTCTTGATCAATTTTGGCTTGAAAATTTTGATCAGGAAGTTGTAATGATCAATCGGGGTGATTTCCCGGGGATTAACTAATACATAGACACTACAAAATCCATTGCAGGATCTAATTTCTAGCAATACTGACAAAAATAGCTAAAATTGCAAAGAATGGCCAAGCATTCCTTATTTTGGCTAGATGCTGCCAGAATTGTGGTCAAAAGGGCAAATTATAGCCCGTAATGATCACTGAATGGGCGAATATGGCCCGTGCAATGAAAATTCATGGAAGGTCTCAGTACTGCGAGTTTAGCTAAACTAATCCTCATTCCCTCCTTTTGATCAGAGAGAGAGAAGCAAAAGCTAAAATCGTGTTTTTTGCGCGGTAATCCCAATGAACCTTCGCGAATGGACTTGCTCTCTAATCCGCCTGTTTTTTTCAGGTCTAGCTCGACGTTGAATCAAAGAATTCGTATTCAAATCAAAAATTACTTCAATTATTGATCTTGATCATCGGTGCTTTACGACGAGTTTGCGTTACGGCATGATTTTATTGTCGAACTGATTATCGGAAACCGTTATCAGCATCCAAAAATCAAGTGATTCATTATGGCGTCTCGTTACGGAATCGGCCCAGGATTTGGTCTGGGAAACAATGGAGCGGCCAATTCTGGAATTATTGGTGGTCAATACGCGCAATTTCCACGTCAACAACACCTGCCTCCGACGCCGAATTTATTGAATAATTTCAATCAACCGATGGGCGATTTTGGTACAAACCGTTTTCCGTCCGTATTCGTGCAATCGAAATTCCCAACGACCAGACAACCAACGACGTCAACGGCGTCGTCATCGTGCGCAGAGACACCGTCGCCAACTCCGATATTATTTAATCAAGGGACAATGTTCACTGATTCGAACGCTCATTTATCGACAATCGCTGGGAATTGGATCGCGGACGTTGGAATAATTATTTTATTGACGACCGATTGCGGATTGATTGAAAAGACTTTGGATACTGTTGTTGGCGCCTCCGATGAGGCGTCGAACGAGCGTGGAGCCAGTTCTTCGCCGAAGAATAACGACGATAACAATAATCAGAATGCCAGAAATGTGGCCTCGAAACCGTCGTCGCCTTCGACCAATAGTGGAAACGGAATACAAGTGGCGTTTGGGATCAAAGATTTCTGCGATCAAGCGGTCACCGATTTGACCACCGTGCTGCGCGTTGGTTATGTGGTCAAGTTCCAGGTAAGAGCTTTTCTAAACACTCTTTGAAAAAGCTCGCAGTATGAGTTGAATCTAAACGTGATTGTGTTTCAGGCTACGATCGACCACTCGTTATTGAATCGAGGCATCGGGAACAAACCTCAGCAACGTTTAATCGCGAATTTCGTCTGTCCAGTGCCTTTATCCGAATGGTCCACGGTGTCGCCAGCCATATTAGGAAACGTCAAGACGCTCAATTCACAATTGGACACTCATCCGTTGGAATCGCTCGTCTGCGAAGATGGTACCACGGAACGAAATGATCGACCGTTGCCGTATGATGTGGAATTAGAATTACGAGCGACGACGTTGTTAATGAACATTTACCGTGAACAAGGCGCCTCCGAAGGTCCGCAATGCCCGTTGAGCACGATTCACTGTATCGTCAGCAATTGCGGCAACAAAACGATGTATCACTATATTGGGAAAAGTTCGCAGAAGCGACGAAATTTCATTGAACGACGGAAGCATTTCTTCTATATGAGTAAGTACAGAGACCCTGAAAATTTGATTGCGCTAATTCTGCCCTTTTATTTCAGCTCCGGACGATACCGTTTGCCTGGTCCCAGCGGCGGTTTACACGGCAATTACGGCGTTATGTCGAGAATTACTACAACGCGGTGGATTAATGAAATTGCAAGAACTGTTCAATCAATATTTGAGCTGGCCCGATTTGCCATTGGAAGCTCGAGAAATCGTCGGAGAAACGGAACTGGACTTCATCCAATTCCTTCGATCGCATCCGTTCATCTTTTCCGTATTCCCGAGTCGAGTATTCGTCACTCTACAACGTCGATTACCCGAATTCGATTACGGATCATTCTTGGAAGACTGTTTCGGAGATCAAGAAGGCAGCCCACTGTTCGTCCAACAGAGATCACCTGCTACATCAAGCGTCAATCCGAAGGCAACGAGTCCCGAATTTATTGGACAACACCACCAGCATCACCACGTTTCGCAAGAAAATCGTTGGGGCGAAGAACGACAAGCTGCGTTTGGTTGCAACGGAAGCGGTAATGCTCAAGGTAAGACACAGCATCCTATGTCTTGTCGTCATGTAGCCTAACGTCTACCCTGTTTCAGCTTCAGCACTCGCTGTGACGTCTCCGCCGATATTTCAACAGCCAACACCTCCAGCGTTTCCAGTGTATATTTCGCGTTTCGGCCATCACCATCAGAATATTAGCAATTCGCAATTCAATGCACCTCCACCGTTGCCGCCGGTCGGCTCTCGACAGACCTCCAGTGGATTAGGCGTTGGACAATGGCCGGGACTTCAGCATGGACATTCTGCGCAATCTAGCATCGATGAAACGGCCGCATTATCCGCGTTAGCCAACAGCAGTGGCGTCAGTGGGAGCAATCATTCATTATCCAGCGGATATTCAACTGGTCCAATGCCATCGACGCCTGGTCCAGCACAAAATCATCAATTCTGGCCTCCTGCTGCCGTCCTTGGTCGAGGTCAGATTCCGGCTCCGGAGAACGTCGCTGGATTTTGGAGATCGTACGAACTGGGAACCGAAAGCATAATTCGACAACTACATCAATCGTCGGGAAATCAAAATCGGCTGAATGGGACGGCTCGAGGGACGCCTACACCGCCATCATTGAGTATATTCGGCAGCGGCACTATTCAAGACTGCAATTCATTGGCCAGTGTCGGCGGTTCGAATCGTGGGAGTGGTATAGTGACTCCGGAAACTGCGTTATTGGGATTCGGACACGCGGAATTGTCCAAAGCAACGAATGCGGTCGATGGTATTGCTCAAACGGAACGTTTCCTATTGGCCTTGAAATGCGGACATTGCGGCGTGGACAACGAGTGGCTATTCCCGTTATTGAGCAAAGAAGCGGCTGATCGTGGGATTTCGCCTACTACCGTTCGCTTGATGGTGAAGTCGAAACCGGAAATGGTTGATACCGGCGTCCAGACGGAAATGGAAGATGGTGGCAACGAACGGATTATGGATACGGCTTTGGAATCATTGGGAAAATTACGCATGTAATTCTTGGGTAAGTTTTTTCCTTGGACCGGTTGGTCTTTTTGTGAATAGTTTATGTTCATGGTCTTTTTCATTGAAGACCATCTTTTGAGTGTAAGCATGTTTTGTGATAATCTTATGCGTTCCGTTCATGTTCAGAGTATGCATGTGAGACCAATGGATCTATTTCTGGCCTATGCTATTCCAAATCCCAAAGAGGTTGTCGTCTCTCATGTTCATGTAGCTTTCTTTTCCGTAGTCCAATTTGGCCCCTTTTTTTGCTTGGTGGACTGTTTGATGGAGTTTTTTGTGTAGTTCGAATATGTCTCAGGTCCCTTTCTTTTTCTAGTTAGTAGGGATGAGAGGGAGGTATAAGAAAACTTGCATAAAAATGTAATAATGCTAAAATATCACTAAATACCGTTCCCGTTATTAATGTTTTTTTGTGTGTGTGCGATTCGACAAGTTTTTATCCTCGTTACTGACTGAGACTAATAGGACAATACATTGTGCCTCTGAATAATGGCGGCTGTTTTTTTTCATGTGGTCGCTATGCACGAGTACTTATTATTCTGGTATGAAAATTGCACGTGTTCAATTGATTATTCGTGGATATTCGTTCAAATTTTTTTGCTCTTTTTCCCTTGTGCATCCCTTGGACACAAGCGTATACTACGCAATTGACCATTTTTTGACATGAGAATAGGCTTTTTTTTGTTCAACGCGTTTTTGAGATGTATATGAGAATAGGATAAGGCACTGATTTCAAATTACCAATGCTTACGGTTAACCACGTAGTCGATGGACGCGGTTTTCATGGATTTTTTAAAATTAGGCATGTCATTTAAATCAACACATGTACACGAGAATGTACAGTTGCACTTATTCAATTTCGCATAGGATTATTTGAATTGTGCTTTACATGATGAACTGCATTCCTAATCGCGCTTGCCATAACCATGTGCTGATTATACAGCATTTCTTTTGGTTTTTTCCTTCTTTTTTGGCCAGTTGTACTGACTTTACTGGCAATTTTGGGGATTTGTGTTCGAATTTTTCTTCACGCGTTTCATGTGATATATTCATTATTTGCTGTGCATTCATGCATTTGACCCCCCTCTTTGATGGAATTTGTTGAAACCCCCCTCAAACTGGAAATGGGTACACGTAATGGCTTTATTTCTAATCAATCATTTTTTTCGTAATCCGGATCAAACGAGTGCTCAACGAATTTTTGCTGCTTTTCTCGATGTTTTTTTGTGAGTAGGCAGGGTTATTCTTTTTTTTTCAATTGCACCGAGCCTTTTGAGTTGTTTTTTGTGGGGAAAACATTGCGTACAAAAATACTGAATTCCAGTATCTTTGCTGTGGAGGAAAAAGGGCTTCCCGAAATTATGCTTTGGAATATTTTGTGCATTCGATCGAATTGGATTTTGAATGTTGCACATAACGTGATTGGGTTGAATATACGTTTCTTTCATTCAATAATGAGTATTTTGATCAGAAAAATTGCGCAATTTTGAGCCGGGTTGACATTGGGCACATTCTTGGTATCGGTTTGAACTGGCGCCTTCCGGGTGCCGCTTATAGCAAGGCGGCAAGTTTCGGCTGCTCACGTGCGAAATCATGGGAAATCCGAAAAATTCTCGAATTCTACAAATTGACAAATTTTATCATCATCAGTGATAGTTTGTTGATTATTTTGATCGAAAATGGCTCAAAATTGCGTGAATGAATTCAAGGTAATAGCCGGACTAATTTCATGCGTGAAAATTGATCAGTCTTCTTGCACTTCCATTTTATGTGAATAATTGCCAAATTATTTTCAGGACGGCGAAGCGTCAAAATCCAGTGGCCTCGCGGAATTGAACGTTCAAGAATCAGCGGCGTTGTTGAAAACGGACGAGACTGCCATGGCGGATTATTGTCGAGAGAAAGTGGAAGGATACGATTTCAGTAAACGTATCGAGACCGATTACGCAGCTTTATTCAAGTCGTTGTACACGACGGGATTTCAAGCCACGAATTTAGCCTTGGCTGCTGATGAAATCAATAGAATGGTAAGCGAAAAGTTTTATTTTGTTTCTGTTTTCAAAAATTGACTGGCCTTCCGTTTCAGCTGGATGTCAAATTCGACATGAAACAATGGGACGAAGAACAGACATATTTCGATTATCCATTCCCACTTCAACGACGTCGAAAATACGGATGCACCATATTTCTCGGATACACGTCGAATATGATTTCCAGCGGCCTCAGGGAAATCTTTCGATTTTTGGTGCAAATGAATTTGGTAAGTACACCAATAATTGCATTGAGATGCTGGAGTCATATTCAATCAGCTGGTTGAGTTGACCTCGTTTTATTTCAGGTCGACTGCATCGTTACAACCGGCGGCGGTATCGAGGAGGATTTTATCAAGTGCCTGGCGCCGACGTATTTGGGCGATTTCAATCATCCGGGCGCTGAATTGCGAAAACGTGGCATCAATCGGATTGGAAATCTACTCATTCCGAACACCAATTACTGCTTATTCGAAGATTGGGTTCTGCCAGTTTTCGATCAGATGCTCGTGGAGCAAACTGAACAGGTACGATTGTGATGCAGCATGAATCAATATCAGCACTAAAGCGATGTTAATTTTAGAAAATTCAATGGACGCCATCCAAGTTGATCGCTCGGCTCGGCGAGAAGATCAATAACGAGGATTCCGTTTATTATTGGGCGTGGAAGAATAATATTCCAGTATTCTGCCCTGGTCTCACCGACGGCTCGTTGGGCGATATGTTGTATTTCCACAAATATCGCAGTGCTCCAGGATTATCGTTGGATATAGTCGAAGGTAAGCATGGATTTAAACATTTTATAATCGAGATTGAATTGGATTTCTTGCAGATATCAAACAGCTGAATGACACGGCGGTCCATTCGAAACAAACCGGCATGGTTATACTCGGCGGTGGTCTTCCGAAGCACCATATTTGTAACGCCAATCTAATGGTAAGCTATTAGTTGTTCAGCCAGAGTTTGGTCTTCGTCAGTTTTTGAGACCTTGTCAACGTCGTCCCCTCTATTGTTCTCAATGTACATGGTCTCGCCTCGGTTCAACCCAGGGAGGCATCTGGTCACCACATGGGGTCAATGCATTGCTCGCCTGTCCCCTCCCGAAAATGACCAGGTCCGATCTTTGACGAAGGCCAAACTCTCAGTGAACAGACAATAGTGCTTATGTTATTCTCATCTCTCAATCAACCCAGTGTTTATTTAAGAGAAACGGAGCCGAATTTTCTGTTTACGTCAACACTGGTCAAGAATACGATGGTTCGGATTCCGGAGCGCATCCTGATGAAGCAGTTTCGTGGGGAAAGATCAGAATGACGTCGAAACCAGTGAAAGTCTTCTGTGACGCTACGATCGCCTTCCCATTGCTGGTTGCCGAGACATTCGCAAAGCGATATTATAGAATGTGGTAATTATTTGGATAATATTGATCGCAATAGTGGAATAAATAAGAGGCACAACATTATACAGTGATAAAATGAATATTAAATGGATTTGCGGATCACAAAATTAGTACCATGTCAAATTGATCGATGCTAATCGTCGTTTTCATGATCGTCACGACTCTGTAGCAGGAATTCGAATAACGACATCGGCTTCTTTGATGACGACTTCACGTAATCGGAGTATTTCAGCAACGACTCGTGAATTGATGCTAGAAGCAAAATCGATTCAGCATACCGCGATTCAAAGTGAAAAACCAATGCTTACCGATAGTGCTGTTCCGCTTCAACAGCAATTCGTAAATTTCGGAAATCCGTCTCATCAGAACACCATCGTCGAATGTAAAATAAGCCACGTCTCGACCAGCTTCTGCGGCAGCCATCAGCTGGATGATGCCTGAAACAAAACCTATCATGTAGCAGCTATCAAAAAATGAACACGTGTTTCTTACATTTGAGTTCCTTGTCGCCTCTGAAAGCGCCGCAACCCCAATTTCCAGTAGCCACCGCACCGAGGTATTTCTGCTCAATACCAGGTCGTACGAAACCGCAGTACGCCTAAAAACGAATTGTCTTTGTCCCACGATTGGTGGCAGAAAAGAAATGCTTACTTTATTCAGTTCACGTTCGATTTCGTCTTTCCTGAATTGCTTGAAACCATTCGAGAACGGCAATGCGTCGATGGCGACCACTTCCACTCGCCTGCGTCCCCATTCATCTCTAAAAAGAGGTTATTTGCAAATGGCTTCCCCCTTCAATACTCAAAATTCAGTGCATGACATACCTTGGCGTTGTGTCTTGGTACGGTTGCAGCCACTCCAATGTGCTCGCATATCCGGTATAATAGCTGAACCGTTCACAGCCTTCAAAAAGGTCAATTAATTCCTGGTGATGGCAGCGAACCATACATACCTGTCATTACGAAGCATTCGTCATCCGCTAACGCTTCCGCGAATAGCATCGGTACGATCATCTCTGGACAGATGAGGAAGCGAATTTCTTCTTGCACCGCACCATGGCCGAGTACACCACCGCCCAAGAATTTGTTGGCAAAATCCACCTGAAACATTCTTGATGATTATTATCGAATTCCAGAATGTGGGAGTTATTTTACCTGTAGCATTCCTTCTCCAAAATCCTCGATGGTGCCTTTGCGTGATACGTGCAAACGTGTTAATGCGGCAGGCGACGTTGACCAATCCGGCAAGGCGTCCAATGAAAACCGCTCGAAACTGAGAACGCCCTCTGGCACTGAAAGAAGTATGAGATTAGAACAGATATCAAAAGCCAATGAATGATACGTGCTTACTTCTTTCAGTAATTCGACGAAAATAATGGAAGATGAAATCCAGCTTCGCTTTCAGAATTCTTCCTGACCCGAACAGGCGATTGAAATTGATCTCTGGATAATTCCCGTATTCCGAACCCGCACGACGTTGATTTCGACGTGGAAACGTACAGAAGAAGGCGTTGGCCAAAATACAAGCCGCTTGCTGTTGCGTCATGGTGATCATTTGACGCATACCGCGTTTCAGTATTGGGATCGGCTGAAATTGAACTTCTGTAACACCCTGATAACAACAACTTGAATCAAGCCCCTCACCTGAGTTACAATTTCCGGAAGTTGCAATGCCAATTGCGCCGTCTTTGGTAGCGTATCGGAGAATAAGGCTTCACGTTCTTCGTCTTCCATCTAAAAAATTTCCGTGTAGCAAATCTCCTCGCAGTAGAGGCAGCAGTTGCTTACCTCTTCAATATAACGCTGCAATCCATTGAAACTCCACTTGTCAGCATATCGTTCGTTGTAGGACAAAATCGACGCTTTCAAATCATCGAAGGATTTCCACGTAGCGCTCAACGCTTCTTGTACCAGTTCCCATCGTTTGACCAGGTCAGTCTAAAAACAAAACCATCCTTTAGTCGAGCTGCTACTGAGCGGCTTGCTCTTACTGTACCTCGGAGACAGGATATTCACTATGACTGGAACATGGCATCCGAATGTGATCAGCATCCCATCGGTCGCAATATCGCCTAGGATATGGCCGCGGCGGTTGACCTTGGTCGATATTCCTCAACGTGGACGTATCGAATAATATCGTATGCTTGCCACGTTCTGCCGCCAGCTTGCCAAGTGGTCGCAGCGATTTCCGAAGAGCCTCGAGAGGAGTTCCCTGAAACAAAGCAGCGATGTACAAACAGTCGAGAACCCTCCATAATAAATCTTACCAGAAAAGTGACGTTCATATCGTCAGGTGATTCTGAATGCGCAGAATAGTCCTGCGTTTCCTCCGCGGATTCGTCTGGCTCGTCCTCTTCTTCTTCGACGTTATCCCAAAAATGACGTTTGGGCGTTGTGTCTTTATTGGATGCTCCCTTGTCTTCCGGTTGTTGATCTTGATTTTGATCAGCCGGTGAATCCGTGATGTCAATAACGCAAGAATTGCTGGAACCGGGGTTCTCCGAGGCGTTTTGATTGGCCGTAGCTCTGAATCAAATTGATCATCAGAATAATTTGTGCCTTCCAAGAGAA
Organism: Discolaimus major; assembly: GCA_034695185.1. Lineage (NCBI taxonomy): Eukaryota > Metazoa > Nematoda > Enoplea > Dorylaimida > Qudsianematidae > Discolaimus > Discolaimus major. The sequence continues at coordinate 22,604 of JAQIWJ010000242.1, forward strand.
GGCAAATAATATTTTAAAAAACGCAAAAACATGCATACCTCGACAAAGCAGCCGCTGCTCTTTTTTCCCTTTCAATATCTTTCGAAGAAATAGACGGTCCAGCGTCCTTCTCGTTCATTGAAGATTGTCCAAATGAGAAATGAACGTCCAATTTTGTTTGGATGAATTTCTTCTTTTTCTGGCCGCTGGATGAATTATCCGCTTTCCGTGTAGTGGTCTTCTTTGACATAACTTCTTGAAATCGTCGTTGAATTAATGGTAGTATTCAGGATTTCACAATTATCGATCATGATCATGAGAAAAATGAATCACTACTGGAATTTTGCCAAATCCCTGGATTTCCGGGATATTTCCGCCAACTAGCAGACAAGGAAATTTTCACTCCTTATGCTGCTTTGCGAAACATTGTCTGCTAGGAAGAGCGACTTGGAATTCCCCTGGCTGTCGGGCAGAGGAGGCGGCTGGCGCAGCATTTGGTTCTGAATATTTTAAACAAAGCCGTTGACATTCAGTTGGCAACGGTTCAGTATGATGCGAATTCGCATTTAACACCTCCAAATCGCCTGCTTACGTAAAAAACGCTAATGGAGGAATCATTCGTGGAAATCGAAGCGTCGTTCTCAAATTCAGTCGCCGCTTTCGACGTCGCATTCATATGTAAAAATTGCAAGAAGAAAATTACACACGAGGATGGATTATTCGATTGGAATAACGACCCTGATTCGGGAACACTGAAAGTAAGCCAGAAGCTCGGTCTTACAGCCAATTTATGATAAATATTCATTTTTCAGAGAAATGCTCCACTACCAGCGCTGGAATTGAGTCAATCGGATCTCGTTCGATTATTGAGTTATTTGGAAGGCGAATTACAAGCTCGAGATATCGTCATTGCGTCTATGAAATCGGAGAAAGCCAAGCAATTCTTGTATCAAGCCAAATACGGACATCTGAATTTGAACGATCCTTTGGCCGCCCTTCAACGAGATTCGGATCTATGCGAGGATGGATTCGATGAAACTTCCGTGGGGAAACTTTACGAGAGCCAATTGGGATATTTGGAGCGGTTGATCAGTGTTCAGAGAAGAACGCATTATCGTGCAAAAGAGGTGAGTAATCAATGTTTTTGCGTAGCACCTTTGCTTGAGCGCTTTGCTGCGAATTTTCATCAATTTCTCTGGCCTAGCTAACTGTACAGAGGAGGTTTTATACGTCTGGCAGTTTCTAGTTCATTAGATACGCGATGAAGTAGCTAGCGTCGTGAAATTTCAATGACTTGCTGCTTTTTCCACGTACCATATCGTGATGGTGCTGACAAATATTTACAAGTGTAAATCCCTTGGTTTATTTGCAATACGACCAGTTTTCTGGTCGGCTTAGCGGGGCGTTAGCTAGATTTTGTTTTTCTTTATGAAGTGCCTGGGCCTGGCACCATTATTCGTCGTATCTGCCGACGATTGTGAATGAGGGATGATGCAGCAAATGAGTGAATGGGGAAAGGGGGTCGCCTAGTATTGCTTCATTTTTTCGATTTCTGATCGCACTTCGATTTAATTGCTGCTGCTGTGCTGTAGTGGCATTGCAATGTATAGGCCAGGCTAATCCTGTAATTAGTATACAGCATTTGCACAGTTCAGTCGCATTCTGCTGTGCTTGTGTTCCTTCAGTCACAAGTGTGAATAATACTAACATTTCTTTTCAGATTTTATCATTCGTGGAGAATCAGCACGCTCGTTTGGTCAGAGATTTGGAACAAGAGCGACGATGGCCTGAGGACGACGAGGAACGGAACGGCATTTACGCCGTATTGAGTCATGAGCAAGAACGTCTGAATGATGAGGTAAGCCCTGATTATGATTAGCCATTGTGGACCTGAGACGTAACCTCTCGTGACACAGCATCATTCACTTTCAATTTATGCTAAGCACTAGCATAGCTCTGCATTCATCTTTGCCCCAGTAACTCGAGCGAGGAGAGGCATTAGGTGCCGCCTTGGTGCTAGCTTTGATGACATTCGCATCAATTGCATATTGCTGAGCAAAGTTTCTCTTAGCTGAGCTTATGGCGGAGGGGGGGGGGGTACCATTTGCGCTTCTTCCAATCCCTCCCTATTGCTGAGAATGTGTGATTCTTTGCAAATATTGTGAGCAATACGCTACCAATAGAAAGAGGCTAGCATTGGCGGTTCATAGAGCTCAGCTTATTCCTCTAAAAACCTAGTGGCAGCGTTGTCAATGCTGGCGTATTGCTAAGAGGCCACTTGGTGCCGTCGAAAGGTTATTAGCCATGATTGCATTGCATTCATATTTGAGAAGTATTGAAGCTGTTGCTGAGGAAATGGAGTTTAGAAGTTTTGATCATATCTATCCGTACAACCCAGAGGCATTTGCGTTGCCTTGAAAATGGATGCAAAGCATGTGTAAAAAGCAGCTGTAGAAATTCAGTATGCTTTCTTATTTCGTATCTAACCCGGGGCCTTTTTCTTTCAGCTGGAATTCGAGAAAACAAAGCAGCAGCAAATACGGACGGAATTAGCTCAACTGCAAACGACGTTATTCAAAGAACGGGAACGTCACAAGGCCATTGTCGTGTATCTGCAAGATGAATATAAGCAATTATTTGCTCAATTCTACGACGACGCGTCTCAAAGGGCATCGATCCAGAAAGAAGTCAATGCCAACAATGCGAGCATCAATAACGCCGAGTCGGTGCGCCAGGATGAATTGCGATTATTACGGCAACAGTTGGAGCAAGAGAAACAACAGGTGCTGAATTTGATGCGGCTCGTAAAAAGACAAGAGACCGAGTTAAACGCTATGCGTCGGCTGGCGTCGACGAGTGCTGGTCAATTGTTGATGCGAAACCGGATATCGTCCGGTTTTTTGGATGGTAAGCGTGCTTATTTTGACAAGTATTCTATGACCTTGAAATGCAGTCTAAATCTCTGTCTCTGTTTTAGCATCAACTCATCACGATACGCCTGCAACTGAAACGACGTCCATCGGTGTGGCGTTGAATCATCCGCAACAATTACTCCACGCCAGTGGTATTCTCAAACGATCGAGTAGTGCCGTCACGTCGCCAGCACGCACCAATCGCGGTATTCTAACAACGGCCAGAAGTTACGTATCCAACGCCAAGAATGCGATGGTCAAACGGCATGCGGCTTCGGTTTCACCTCCACTGCGAAGATGGGGCCACGTCGTCGAACTGTACAACGGAAATTCAACTGCGCTATCGTCTAATTGCGGATTGCTGATCGAGAATTTGGCGGCTGAAGAAGACTCTGAACTATTCGCCGATCATGAAATCAAGAGATCAATCGTTCGTCTAGAGCCTGACAAGAATGAGCGTGCGTCACGAACACCGAAGAAACGCGTCGAGGAAATCGAACCGGAGATTGCGGAATTGGAAGCGGTCCTGAAATCGTTGGCATTTGCTACGGATATTGCGTTGGGTTCTGGATCGAGCTACGTGCATTTCCCGGACGTGGAGGAACCGCCACCGGTTACAGCGGAGAAGAAAACCGATGCGATCAAAGTGGACGGTTTGGACGTTTTGAATGGACGATTGGAAGTTAATGGTGAGCATGTTTTAATTGACCTCATACCTACCATACTGACGCGTGGTTTTCTTTCAGGGAAATCGTTGGAGAGAAAAAATGTCGTTCCCAATGGAAAGCAATTAGCTGATTTGTCGACACCGCCGATCGTGAAGAAGCATGCATCGAAATCAAAGCAGAAACCGGAAAGCGATGGAAAGACTCGGCCTCCGCGCATTCCAATTTCCAAGACTCGACGTCAATCGGAATCGGCTGTTGCATCATCGACAGTTCAGTCACCGGCTCCACCAGATTTACTCAACCACCGATCTGCGTCGGAAACTACGGCTGTGGAATCGAAGAAATCATCTGTGCCGGGATGTTCGTCACCGCATTTGGCGTTGCAAAGGAAAGTGAAAGCTATCGGGAATTTGGCCAATCGGATTCAACGACGTGTCGTGGCTGGTATGGTCAATCAAGTGGCCGTCAGGCAACGGTCGGATTCAACTTCAAACAAGGAACAGCCAAAGGCATTGTAAATGGTGGGTGACCTTTATTGTATAGGGAAGAGGTTTGTTGTTCGTATTTCGATATTTATTGTTTTGGCTTTGCCAAAATGTCTTTTTTTATGGTAACTGGTCCAATGTGCACCATGCTGAATGAGTTGAGGATTTGTTGCTTAGCAAGAGGCTTTTAGCTTATGCATGACTTCTTTTTGATTTTTCTGTATGGAGTTCATTGATTGTTAGTTTTGATCCCGTGTGATTTTTACCTGTGCACTGATCACGAAATCGATTTGCTGTGATTTTCTCCTGGTGCTATTCGCATTTGAATTTCTACGAGGCTTTTTGAGCTGATTATCCTGGTGCTAGTGAAAAATATGGTACGATTATTCTATTTGTGATGAATATGTAAAATAGACGTTATCAGATTATCGATCTATTCTTCCGATCACCGAAATCAAAAGATCAGTGCACCTTATTGATTGCCTGGAAATTCATATTCGCGCGCATTTTCAGTATTCCTATATCAA
>JAQIWJ010000243.1:0-27150 GCA_034695185.1 Discolaimus major
GCAATTTCCACGTCCGCAATGCTGGCTACTGAATTTCTTGATTCTGATTCATCGAATTTCTCAATCACGCCATTCTAATTTCACAAAATTCCACGCCCCGGGACAAAAGTTCACCGAATTTCCATATTTGCTCATCGATTATCTTTGTGCCAGCCGACAAATGTAGTTTTGTCATAAGCGGCGTGAAGTGTGCGCGAGCTTCTCGAAAGTTCCAGGGCAGCCGGGTGTCGTCATAACGACGAGGAGCTGGCTCGAAATGCATTCATGTTTAGTCTCGTGACAGAATCCGGCTGGCGAGAGGAGATTGAATGTAACAAAAGGGGCTAGAATAGGCACGAGCCACGGATGATTCACCCAGGTCGTTTATACTTGTCCTTTCGTTCCCTGGCTGAAAAACAGTAGCCGAGTTGGCAACGACGTCGTGGCGTGATCATAAAAGTCGTGGCCCTCTCTTCGCCTAGCCTCAGTTCCTTTATTTCTTTTCCTCCGTGAAATTCACTGCTGGAAGATTCTATTATGACGAAATTCATATTTCGACGTTGATGATTCGTCCGACGACCGTATATTTTTATTTAATGGTGGGCGTTTACGTTGGATAGTAGTCAGGAAAAAGACGATGCATTGGTGTGCCAATTGTAAAGAACCATTGAAATTGGATCAATCGCTGGTCGAACGATATCCCGAATGGCAGACATTAGCCGCCGGTGCTGCGTCCAGAAAATCGAAATTGATGGCCGGAAAATCGATTCAACTCCGCCAACTGACGCCGATGAGTGGAAGTATTCAATTATTACAACAAAGCGGCGGAAGTGAGTATTCTCAAATCAGCAGTCCAGCAACGACCAGCAGCGGCCTAGGCGGAAATCTCGGACACGCTACGGCCATGATCGGGAATTTATTCGATATGATCTGCAACGACGCGGCCGCCATCGATCATCCAATGTGTCAAGAATGCACGGACAAATTATTGGATTGTATGGATCAGCAATTGCATCAGTTGGAAGAGGATTGTAAAGAATACAAGAATTTGGCCGATCGCATGGATGGATCGAAATTCGCCTCGTCTTCCGGCGCCGATGGTGCGTCAGCTGTGGAAAATCAATTGGATTTGAATAGCCTCAAATCTGAATTACTAAAGCTTCAGGTAAGCGTGCTAAAATTGTCCTATTTCTTCGCTTCCTGCTGTTTTCCGTCATACATTACTCGCCCCTTCAAAATCGATGCTAAAAGCTGAATTTTTTCTTCAGGGCGAAGAAGCTGGTCTTCAAGCGGAATTAGCGCGGTTGGAAACGGAAGAAACGGAATTGGAGAAGAAGTTATTACAAGAAGAGGACGAACTGAAGAAAGTCACCGACGACGAGGAGAAGCTTTGGAAAACTTTCCGCGATCTTAGTAGACAGGTACGTTTTTCAGTGCTCTTGCAAGGGGGTGTTGGCTAATAATACCTCGTTTTTCCAGGTCTACGAGCTGACGATCGAAGACCAAAGCGTGCATAATCAATTGCGTTACGTTAATTCGCAATTGGAGAAGCTGAAAACGGCCAACGTCTTCAATTTGACATTCCATATTTGGCATTCCGGTCACTTCGGAACGATCAACGGATTCCGTCTCGGACGTCTGCCCAACGAAGTTGTGGATTGGTCCGAAATCAACGCCGCCTGGGGTCAAACGGTTCTCCTGCTCTATTCGCTGGCCCGAAAGATCTCGCTGAAATTCAAACGTTACGAACTGGTACCGTTCGGAAGCCATTCGTATATTCGATGCTTGGAAGACGGGAACAAGGAATTACCGTTATTCTGTTCCGGCGGATACAAATTCTTCTGGGACACCAAATTCGATTCGGCCATGGTGGCGTTTCTGGATTGCTTGCAACAATTCAAAGAGGAGATCGATAAATTCGGCGAGATTCGACTACCGTATCGTATGCTGAAGGATAAAATCGAGGACAACGGTAGTGAGTATTCTGTGAAGATTCAGTTCAACTCGGAAGAGCGTTGGACGAAGGCCATGAAATGCATGTTGACTAATTTGAAATGGGCATTGGCCTGCGTCTCCTCTTTACACTCTTGAACATCCCGGGAAGGGAAGGCTCCTTTTGAGCATTTATTTTGATATTCCCTTTGTATATAACCCTTCTTTTTTTGACTGTGCATTTTTTGATATGATACGTAAATGAGTAAAAGTTTCAGAATCGTCTTCATCATAGTCTTGTGTTGGATGAGATTTTTGATGGGTGTGAAAGCCCTGAATATCTTGAATCATGTTGAATGATATTATGTGCCGATGTATTTTGATCAATGAGTCTAATCATGTCTCTCTTTTCAGAGAAAGAATGATGAAAGATTTGTCCAATTCGGAGAAATGGAGTCAACGACTCGCGTACGCTTTATCGATTCTGGTATTGATCGATTGTTTGGTACCGTTCACGTCCAACGTATGGCGGCGGAGAAATTCGTCGAGTGGTCGACGATCCGGCCACCAAAATTACGGATTGAAATTAGTGGATACATTGGGAAAGATGGCTAGCCGAAATCATGTATGGTCGTTCAACGAATTCGGTTTGGAAAGCGGATCCGAAGAAGAGAGCGTTGTCAAAAAGAACGAGATCAATTCGAAGAACGAATGGAAAGACGGGTTCGATCATCCGAAATCGGATCTATTTCGTCAGAATCTCACCGTCTACATTCTGCCCGATATTCGACAAAGGGGAACCGGAAACGAGAATATGGCCGCTATGTCGTCGAATCAGGAATTATCGCTGGAGGTAAGATTATTTGATCATTCCATTTTTCGAGCACTCTATTCACGTATGGTTCGTTTTCAGGACAGCGACGCGATCGATTTCTATTGGAGACAAGATATCGATGCGGAGAAAGGTCAATATCCCAATTTCTGGTCACCGGATTTACAATACGAACGCGACGTGCAATTGGTTACGGAGAAAACTCTCTTACAACCGGTACGTTGTGGCTTTGCATCCGAAAAATTCGGTTCATTTCATCGAGCTGTATTGTGTTTCAGGGATACACCGATTCGAATTATCGAGTATATCAGAATCCGGACGACGTCTTGCGTGATTTATTGGCGGCTCAGAAAGATTACTATCTCAATTTCGACGCGTCAGCAACTTCCAGTTCATTGGGCGACACGAAATCGGATCAATGGCAGCCAGGGAAAGCGCCGATCGTATTTCAACCGCCGTTCGTCGATCAGCAACAAGGAAACAGCAGCGACAACGCCTACGGGGGTCAAACGGCCGACGCAAACGCGGATTTGGATTGGTTGAATTCGACCGGGGCGGATTTATTGAACGACGTATTCTTGGATAATAGCGGAGGATATGCTATGGCTCAAGGTAAGCTTAGCTGGAGATTTTCAAGATGCGATCACTAAAGTTGTGGTCTCGATTTCAGGTCAATCGGGAGCGGAATACGCTTTCCTGAACGGACAATCTGGCGGTTTGAATACGCCACCAATCTCGATGGATTGGGAATCCAAACCCGCCGAAACCATGAACGCCAATATGGAGAATCGAGGAGATTCCATGCTATTCGATGGCCTATTCGGCATGGACGCATTGGACGGTCTGCCGACTCCGGATTTACAATTGGCACCGACGGACGTGGCTAGTTTATTCGCCGATCGTCAATTCGTGCAAGATGTGGCTGAAGCTCAAACGACGAAAGAAAGTATGTGGATTGAGGTCAGTTTCTGGCAGCGTAGTAATTGCTGTTATTTTCAGTGATGTTGCAACACGCTCCCGTGGCACCAGTGGACGCGTTTCCAACGACTTCTGCCGCTGTGGATATTATGCCAGCGGTACCAGTTGCCTATGATGGGATGTACCCAGTAAGCGTGAAGGTGCTTATTTTCAACATGTTCATTTATAAACTGATCCCATTTTGCAGGTCGATAATCAACAATCCGAAGTTCTGATCACGATGCAACCGTACAACGAACCGTATTCAGTACCGAATCCATCGTGGTCGCAAGTGACTGAACCGATCCCGGACGCAGCTTGGAACAATCAATACGGTCCCGGTACCGCAGTCTCGCCAACGTGGAGCGGTGATCACGACTACATTTCGGCCGAATTGGACACAGCAGTGGCCGCGGATACGCCTTTCGCGTCCAGCTTATCAGCCGGAAACGAACAATTCGTCAAATCGGAACCGGAAACGTGGTCTTACGAGGAGGAAGAAGACGATGACTGCGACGAGGACAGTATCGAACGTAGCATCCGATTGGCCAGTGACCGGGACGAAATTCGTGCTCGTCAATTGCAACTACCATTCACGGCGGCGGAAATAGTGAAAATGACGCAATCCGAATACATCAGTTTGACACGATCGACGGGACGATTGAGCAGGGATCAAATCGAATTGATCAAAGAGATCAGGCGTCACGGTGGCAACAAAGAAGCGGCCAGGCGGAGTAGGCAGAAGAAAGTGCAAATTTCCAAGCAATTAGAAGATGAAGTCAGGGATTTGGAACGAGAAAGATACGCGGTTATGTTGGAATATCAGAAATTACGGGCCGAGATCGATATGGAGCAACGGGCGATTGAGGAATTGAAAAGGAAGAATCAGAGGAAGTGAGCTTTGTAAGATATAGCTTTGCATTATTCGTGATCGCATTATGATCCTTACTTTCGTGTTTGCGTGTACAGTTTTTCTTGTTGGATGCCCTTTGTTTTTTTCATTATTTTTCAATGTAGTTTTCATTTGAAAACATTTGGTGTCATGCATATGCGGATATGTGCTTAAAATTTATGTAATCGATAAATACTAACAATCGGTTATTGAAGTTTTGCTGAAATTTTGTGCGATGGCAAATATTTTCTGATGAAAGTTTATATTTTTTATGATTATGAAATCGTGTTCATATCGATATTGCGCAATTTTGTGCCTACCGTAATCCACGTGCTTTATTCTCCTAGTTCAAAATTTGAATTTTGCGCCCTTCGTAGCAGACAACTGTTTATAACAAATCCAGTTGAAGTGGGAAAGGCGTTGGCGGTTGGCCAAATTTCACAGACGACGCTTTCTTTGGTTTGGTGGGCGGCTGCCAATCTCGTCTGGCTTGGGGCTTCCGTTTGAATTCAGTGGCTTCTTTCTTGGTAATATTCCGCGTCGATTTAGTGATCAAAGTGCATCAACGGTCGTCGTATTTTCATTGGATTATTATTCATATTGCTTTGAGCGATTTCCCAAAGCGGAGGATTGTGATTATGTAGATTTGGAAAATTCATATCACATCCCTGCTTTGGAGAAGAGCCAAAGCTTTCATCATTATTGAATTGCGGATTTTATTGATCATATCCGATTTATCTCCATGAAATGGGAGACCCGGATTATTTCATATTTGTGATTCAGATTACCAAAATCCATGGCTTGGAGGCCTATTTTGAAATGCATATCCATATTCATCACAAATATTTTCACGGTATTCTATTCAAGCATCATTCTGAACTGATCATGCAAAACTGCACACATTACAATTAATCAAGCGACAATCAAAGCAGTAGAAATCATGTTCAATAATAAATCATCAAATCATGAGGAATTACTTTTATCAAAAGTCTCAAGTACGTTCGGATGCTGTTCATTTGATCAAGCGATGGTAATTCCCGTCATTCCTCCCGGTACGGGTAGATTGACGATGTTCATCTGAAACAAAAAGCATCGCATTAAAATTCAAGTCATTTATGAAATATTGCTTTTGATTTGCTGCTTAGCTTATCTAAAATTCAGAAGTAGGGACGCTTACCTTCTCAACATTCTTCGGTTCTTGGCACGGAATTCCAAGGATACGACAGAAGAAATAATATTCACCGTCAATTGATAGCTCGATATTCTCGCCCAAGCGAAATCCGTGACCTTCGCCTAGAAAATGCGCTTTCTTTAGTCATTTTCAAAGCCATAAATCTGGCTTCGTTTACCTTCGAATATGGCCAATGCCGTTGGTATTCCTTTCTCCTTCAACGCCGCGTACATGTGTTCCGCTTGATTCTTTGGAACGACCTGAAAAATTGCTATTTAGCATCAATCTAAGGCTAAAATTCATACGCTTACCTTATCAGCATCGCCTTGGAAAAACGCCACCGGAGTATTCAGCCTATCGATGCTGTGCAACGGTGATCGTCGACGATATTCATCCGCCATTTCTGGATACGGACCGACCAGGAAATTATTGTATTTAGCTTCGAATTTATGCGTCTCCTTTTGCAATAGCTCCAAATCGCCAATACCGAAATGGCTGACGCCTAAAACCGGAGTGTGCTTACTACAATTGCCTTGATTCATAAGAAAATCCATACCTGCACGGAAAAGTGACTTGAACGTCAGTGAAGCCAAAACCACGTATCCGCCAGCCGACCGTCCGGTGATGCATAATTTGTTCTTGTCGACTTTCTGCTCCTTGGCCAAGAAAACGGCACCGTTGCAAACGTCTTCCAAATCCACCAAGCCAAGCCTGAAATAGAAGCGGCTGTTATGACAGCTTCTACATGCTTGGACAGCTTTGCATCACGATTTTCATGCAAATGCATTCGTGTATCGAATGCAAAAACATTCCAATACATACCCGCCTCTCAAGGCTTGTCGAAATAATCGGCCATATCCAGTGGAACCTCGATAATTGACATCCAGGACGGCGAAACCACGCGAAGTTAAATACTGCTTCTTCAAATCCAACGCAGTCGATGCTTGAGACGTTGGACCACCGTGCGCAGTGACGACCAAAGGCGGTAAAGTATTGGCTTTGCCTTTGTAACGTGCATTCTGAAATAAGCATTCACTGAATCCAGTGTCTGCATGGTCGTCCGACCGGTCGACTTACCTTGGGCGCGTAGAAATATGCGTACGCTTTCTCGTTCAGATTCTCCCCGGTCGGAAACGACATATGCTGCGGAACGCTGACGTACGCCTCGTCCAGACCTTCACGAGTTTCGCGAATGACCTCGGTCTAGAATAAACAATCTCCAATGTATTAAGTCTCATAATTTTTAAAACAAATCTTACCTCTCCAGTAGTAACATTCCAACGGATGATGCACGGGAATCGGATGGGGCTGGACGCAATGCAATATACGCAACTATCCCTTCCGAAATGCAGGAATTGATGATTCGTGAAACCGGTTTCTTGTTTGTAATACAATTCCGATTTCAAATTGACGATGGCCAATTCCTAAATACCAAGATTCAGTCGCATGGAACAAACAAAAGAAAGAAATCTTACCCCGTTAAACGATGCTGCTACATCGCTCGTATTATTCGGATCGAAAGCGTAACTGGAGTTGGCGAATTGCCATTGCGGACCGCCTAATTCTTTCTCGATAGCCTGGATATTGTGATGTTGGCCTGAAATGAGGCATGCGTCGTGTAACTCGCATGCAACTTTTGAAATAAAACTCACCAGCATCATTGAATTTATACAAATTCCACCAATTCGTCTGATCGCTGATGAAGAATACGGTGTTGCTGGGTGCGAATTTCGGTTGCATAAAATTCACATTCGGCGAGCCGAGGATCTAAAAATTAAGATTTCTACATCCTAGCCTCCAAGCTAGAACAGCATTCTTACCTTTCGCTCGCTTCCAGGTTGAATATCACCGCCCGACAACAAATTGGCCATCCAAATCTCCGTCTCATCCCAAGGCTAAAAATACGCCAGTCTTCTTAGCATCAGAACTAGCACGAATGGAAATCACCGCTTACCATATTCGGATGATTCCATTGCATCCAAATTAAATTCTCTCCATTCGGCGATACTTTTGGTGATGCGTAGAAATCGGCTCCTTCGACGACCACTTGTTGATCGTGCGTCGCAACGTTGATCATAACAATCGATGCCTTCGGTTCCGCGCACGCGTTGGAGCCTCGTCCTTGCGAACATACGCTGTGGTCTTCGCGGACGCAAAAAATCTTCCCCTGAAATACAGATTCAATTAGATCCAGGCTCACAAAAGCAGGATTACGCTTACGTCATAAAAATCGCCATCCGCGTAACGCCAACTTTTATCCGCCGGTGTGATCGCGGTCGGCGGTTGATTGTACGCTTCTTGCTTGTATAATCGCTGATCTTTGAAATTGGAGAAATACACGATGCCGTTGTATACCTGAAAACAAGATTATTGAATTACCATATTCACGAAGCTGTATTCAGATCGAATCTGAATACTGCAAAATTGAGAGAACATGGACCCAAGAATCTTGGGATTATCTATCCATGACTCACACCCCCAGCAAATCCTCAAATACGCACTTACCATAAATGCACCACCACCATATTCGTGAGCGGTCGTTCTCACATTGAATTCCGCCTGCGTCCATTCCAATAATTTTCCGCCGATAAATCGTGAACAAATCACGCATCGCCCGCCTTCGGAATATCGTAATTCGCTCCAATAAACAACGCCTAAACAAATATATGTTTATGAAAATGCAAGCCTTCTTTTAGTCAAACAGTGATCAATTTTTGATCGATGATTTTTTAGCGGATGATTTGAAAATTACCTTTTCCACGTTCCGATGGATCTAATCTCATTTCGACCAATGCAAGACCGCCTTGAGTGATCATTGAACTAGTAATTGGCGATGGCCATGCTCCGTATTCTTCTTCAATTTTCGGCTCGGACATTTTCCCGATCGATAATAAACGAATACTATTCACTGACGAATGGGATTTTGAAAAATGCGATTTCGGATAAACAGAGAATTTCGATGAATTCTGGATGTTTATCGAATTGATTATTTTCGCAAATATTCGCCTGGACAACATCCTCGTCATTTTCCGGGCTTATTTATGCATGGCACATTGATCGCAGGCATTTCCGCCGCCTATATCAAACAACAGGGAAGAAAATCCAGTTCAAAATTTCCATCCATTGCGCAATGTCAGAAAAACACGAATTTCGCAATTTTAGAAGAGAGATAGCAATGTAATGTAAATCGCAATCTCAACCAATATACGTTCCAATACCAAACAAGCAGAAATATCATGGCTTCACCAATGATCATCAAAACTGAAATCGATTCGTACTCTCCATGAATTTATCAATTTACGTATACATTAAAATAACATGATTTCTCTCAACTCAATAAGTAATACATCCAATTCGGACTTAACTGCATCGTAAATCACCGTAACTATACATGATTATCCGAATTCCCAATCAACGAAAATGAATTCAAGTCAAACCCATAGGTCCGAATTATTCGATGATCGATTTTTGACAGATCGAACATTTCCCGTAACGACGAGCGATACCATAACAATGGTTGCATAAGACGTCCCCGCAACTTAACGCTTTCTCTTTCAATCGATTGGAGCATATTGGACAACGATACTGTTCCAACTGACGTTCCATCGATTCCAATTCGATGCGACGTTGACCGTTCGTCTCTTCGATGTGCTGCATGCGACCTGGGACGTCGCGGACCGTTTCTTCCAACGATATCAATTTCTGATCAGCTTTATCCACCATCATGAACATCATCGCCGCGCGACGAGCCATTGGTTCCGTCAATATAACGTTGACCGCTTTCTCCATTTCTGATTTCAAATATCCGATTTCGGATGCTGATAATTCATTCGGAATCGATTTCAACGCATCCGGAACGGCAGCTGAAATAAACGATGCGTGAATACTTGCTTCTGGCATCAAGCAAGCAGGTATCACTTACGAGTTGTAGACGATGTCGACGATGTCAACGATGACCATATCTCGCTCAACGCTTCGTCGTTATTGGCGGTCTTGTCTTGCGGCCAGACGTGAAACGTATCGAATTCTGAAACAAACATTGTGTCAGCATGCAGAATCATGAAGTGAGCAGCTGCGCTGCAATCTTCAATGCAAGTAAAGACTTGCACCAGTGCCAGAAAAAAAGCTCCTCTGCTTACCCAAATAATCAAACTGGGCCTTTGGTGTCGTGGACTTCGAAGTCGATTGATCGTCAGGCGAACATTTCCCCTTCAGCATTTGCCATTCTTCGCCGTCGATGCCAAGCTTGCAAGAGGCGGCAGTTGCAGTTGCATTCTCTTCGTCCGATTCCGATGAGAAATGGATCAATTTGTCCGGACATCCAACGGTGTAAACCGAATTTCCGCCGTGTTGTTGACGTAGGGCGAAGAACTCAACGTAATCGTCGACCATTTCTAACGATTGCTCGGTCGTCGATGACGATTCTCCCATCGAACTGGTGTTGCCGCCACCGGAAGCGATCGACGAACCACTTGAGCGCAAAGCAGCCGGATTATTTTCAGCTTCTGACGATTGTCCACCTTCATTCGTTGGCCGAACGTGAGTGACGACTTGACGACATCCGCGTTTAACCAAATACTCGTCCAGATCCGCGGCCAACAGTCGCTCTTTCTCTTTTTCACCGTCAGTATTGTAGATCAGAAGATGCGGATCCTTTTGCACATCGCGTTTTCCCTGCAAACGAATCCACATTAGAGCCTCTAGTATTAACGATTATGAAAATAAGCTTACCATTCCCAGCCATTTCAATCTGCAACTGTACTGTTGCCTCAATGCCATGGCGAAATCCGCTGGAGATTGATCTTTCTTATTGTTGACTGAAAACAGAGAGATCTTACGTTAGATAAGGCAGTAATTCTACTGATTATGTGAAGTGTGGGCAAGTATGGCATCCTTGCAACCTCAGCTTTGGGTCGAAGGATGCAGTCCTCAGGGATGCAGCACACACCAACCTTTGGCGTACGCACGTCACTGAGGCCATGCATCACCAAGCCGTAATTAAAAAAAGCTTACTAAATGCGTGGAATTCGGATTTCGTCAAATTGAAGCGATACGCGCCCGTTGTTCCCATTTTCGATTTCGGCGATCGGTCCGTAGTCCGAGCTGGTGCCTAAAAATAAGCCGTGTCAATACCATTCCTCTGAATAGTCAATAATGTTTTACCCGAATATTCTCTTCTTCCACAAAATCCCAGATGAATTGCAAGATATCACGGATGCGAACGCGCGGCGACCATTCCACACCATCCCGCAACCACTGTTCCAACCGTCCCCGTTCTTGATCGACCATTGGGTGATCGGGTATCAGATCCGAGAAACGAACCTGCAAACGAAAGATTGTCAAATCTCAGGCGTATTATGATACATGCCATAAAAATGCTTACGATAGGCGGTTCTTCAGGCCATTTGGGCGGCATTCCAACGCCGATTTTCAAACCGCGTTTTTCCAACATGTAATAAACCCAATATCTGAAAACGGGAATCCCATTAGATAAATCCGAACCAACATGAATAATTTCGCTCACTTGTTCTCGAGGTCAAGGGCACCTGCCATAAATTTGACGTCTTTCACCGGCCACTGCCTCAGGTATTGCCTTTCGTATTCCCATTGTTTCATACGCCTGGCATCGTAATCGATTTCAATATCAGCCGATCTAAAATGCAGATTATATGTAATTCACTTCAATTATCATAAATGCAATAATTTGAAAAAATGTATTCATGCAAAGCATGGCATCTTTGCAATTGCATCCTGTCAAAAAAAAGGACTCACTTCGATCGATCGAATAATTCCGTTTGGGTACTGGCCATAGCCATCGTGTCATTGAACGAAGATAATCAAAAAATACGCGGATTTCCAAAATTGGATGATTTCTGCACCGATACGATTCGAATTAGTCCCGATAATTAATTCCTTCGTCGGCGTAAATAAGACGGATAAATTTTATACTGTTGAAAATATTGCGAAATCAAATAACGAAGACAACCGACCGAGCTTTCGTAAAACAAACAATGACAATGACAGCCGGCTGTCAGACGAAGGAATCACAATTACTCACGGCTAACAAATATTCGTCTTCCGCATGAAACATGTGACGTCACCGAAACCGAAGCGGTTACAGTATGCCGACTAGAACCGGAAGAGAATTTGGAGATTTTAGCATTGAAAATTGCTAAAATATGCATGGTACATTTGAAAGCAAAGACGTATTGAGACCGCCTAAACATTAGCATGGAAAAATTTGTGCATTTTGCATAGTGGAAGTCAAAAATACCGATTATCGATTTCTGATCAATAACCTGATCAGATGATGGACTGTCATGCGCTGTATATAAATCCATGCTAGCCCGTAATTGGATGCATAAATCACAGTTTATACTCGCAAAAATATTACCAGCAAGCATATTATGAGAGAAAAATATTCAAATTTTCAAAACCTCTCATAAGCATAATCCTAATGATACACCTGGTAAAAAGACATGTTTTCCTAATAAGAAAGCAATGCTGCTTCTTTTGACGTTGCCAGAATTCAAATATCGGGCGTATTTAGAAAGTTGATCAAAATTATCGATTTCTGATACAAGCGTGATCGATCGATAGAACCTTTTCGAGTGTCCAGGAAAATATATGCACGTGCTTCATCTGACGTCATTTTCTGCGAACCATCGATCAACAATCGTGTGCTAAAGGATAGCCACAAATTTGAAATTTCAAAAATCGATTTTTATATGATTGGTGCTCCAAATGCGTATTTTCTGTGATAAATAAGCATGCCTATTCCAAAAATCACTTTCGTTTTTATATCTGATCATTATTGACAGACTTGATCAGAAATATCGATTTCTGGCAGATCGATTTTTGACTGATCAGACCATGATCAATGGATGCAGCGTTGTCGAATGTACAAAAAAACATCCTGATGTAACGCCTGTAACTTTATTTATCATCCGAAATCACCGATTGAAATTCATGTGCTGAAGCATAGACAATTTCCAAAATTTGAAATTTTGAAATACACCTGTTTAATGAACGAAATTCACATTTTCCGGGAAAGATTGACATGATGATTCTAAAAATCACATGTACTTCATTATGAGATCGATATTCAGAGATTTGATCAATATGATCGATTTCCGATAGAGAGGTGATATCTTGATTTTGACAACGCTAATCGATTCTCCGTGCTTGATTGTCCAGGAAAATATACCCACATGCCATATCTAGCTTCATTCGATGCAAAAATATCGTCGATCGATGATCCTATGTAAAGGATAGTCAAAATTTCAAAATCAATAATTGACACGATAACTGGACCGGAAGCATGTTTTCTAGTATAATCACCCATGCTGATTCCAATGGTGCAATCAGTTTTCGCGAATCTCGAATACTGACGAAGATGATCAAAATTATCGATTTTCTAAATATTGATTTCCGAGTGATCAGACCGCGATCAATGGATAGAGCGTGATCGATTGTGTCGGGAAAATGTATTTGCACCATTGATTTCAAAAATTGTTCGGGAAATATTGCGCAATAAGCGGTTACAGTATACCCTGGTATTGCATGGTAGCAATTTTGGCACCGCATACTGACGTTAATCGATAAGATCAAGGCGATTCCGGTTCGTGAAACTGGTTTTTTGTCAAAAGACAGAACTCATTCGTACGTATTCAGATTGGCAAATGTGCAAAATGAGAAGACCATATAATTCACTCATTTTCTTTGCGAATTTTTGCGTACTCACTGCATCTTGGCCAATAAAATTCAGACATCCGAGGCAATCGTTGGGTCCGTCGGATACGATTTTGATTCCGCACGATCCAAATCAGCCGTGTCCGATCGTCGTTGCGCCAGTGGATATTAGCGGGGCCGGATATTTCGGTCGTCCAATCCAAGCTGGTACATGGTGGCAAGGTTACGGTCCGAAAATTGGAACATACTCCGGCGGTTTGGGCGGTAATTTCGGCCTCGTACATACGGCCGGATTCGACGTGAACGCCGGCCATCGAGTTGTGCCGGAATATTCCAAAGATTGTAATAATCAAATTTCGAATCCGCAACCGCCTCAATTTCGACCGCAAATGGTAGCGGCTAAGAAAAGTACACCGGTCTGGAGACCGTTCACAACTACACAGCCTCGAATTCGATCGTGATATTTTACGATTCCATCGTCTACAGATATATGGTGATACACGAATCATGCACTGTACCTATTGCACTATTCACACGAGTATCTATCTAATCAGATCAATAAATCACTTTGGTCACATCAAACGGATTAATAGAAGCCAATAAACGGCAGTGACTAGTTTGCATTGAGATCACCTCGATCAAAGTTCAATTCTGATCATTACCACGAGCGTCTGGTCTCGAATGCCCACCCAGACCAAATCGATACGCTGACGGTTGATATCCGTGATGATACCGTGACCCAGCGTCGGGTAATAGCAACGAATCCAACAATGGATCGTTTCTCAATGACGCGAACGATTGATCCAAACCAGCTCGCAAGTGTGCCACATCCCGAGATTGCTGAATGGCTCTGGAGAAGAATTCGTGTCGACGACGAACTTCCTGACGCAATTGTTCTTTCAGACGCGCGATTTGTTCTTCGAGTGATTTCAATTTCTGCTTGTACATCTTTTCCAGCATGTCCAACTGGCGTAACGCATCTTGCTTTTCGGAACGCAATTGATTGATCTCCGCATCCATATCCATGCGATGACGTTGGGATATCTCTGACAATCTGAAAAAGGATTACGTCACGCCAAATCCGTGCCACAATAAAGACTGCGATCTTACCTCTGGGCATGCGCCTGCTCCATTTTGGCCACTTGTGCTTGCAGTTGCGTCACCGTATGATGCAATTCCATATTCTCTTTCTCGATAGCACTGACGGCCTTGTCCAACGCCACGCGTTCCAATTCAGCAGTTCTGATCAAATTGTCGTTCTTGCGACGGTCTTTTTGCATCTGAAAATATGATTTCTTTGGCAACTGCTCGAGCAAAATAACATACGCTCTTACCGCAGCCAACTCTTGTTTCAAATTCGTTCGTTCACGTTCCAATTTCATTTTGAATGTAGTCCATTCTCTTTTCTCCGCTTCCCATTCTTGATATTTTCTTTGCAGATCCGATAAGCGGCTTTGGGCTGACTGCTTCTGCGCCACGGTTTGCTCGAGTTGACGTTTGAGGTCCGTCTCGGTCTCTTGACTGATATCCAGCATCTTCTGCAACGTCTTCAATTGAGATTCGGCTTCAATCGCTTTCGATTCGAGTTCCGTGATGCGCATCTCCGTCTGACCAATGGAATCCGAACGTTGCTTCAGATCGCGTTTGGCTTTGGCCAGTTGATCCCTGCAAAGAACATCTTGTAACAAGCGATTTCCATGAAGGAAGCAATTCTGATTTACTTTGCATCTCGCAGACGTTCATCCAACAACCGTCTCTCCTGTTCGGCCGTCCGGAGTTGCTGCTGCAGGTTGAGCACTTGTTCTTGCAGCGTTTGACCGCTCGACGTATGCTCCGACAATAGTCCCTTCACGGATTCCAGTTGCGAGCGTAGTTCGGTTTCATTTTCCGTTGTTCTCGCCAACACGGTACGATAATGATCGAGTTCACTTTGCGCACGACCGGTTCTCTGTTCTTCCGCTCTCAATTGCTCCATAGCAGCTTTTGCGCGGTCTTCAGAAGCCTGAAAATGTGTGCAATTAGACAAGCAAACTGCGATTTAGAGTATAAATATTTACCTCAGCATGTGCCGCAGCTTCATCCAGTTGCATACGCAGCCGATGAATTTCGGACGTTAATTCGGAAATCTTCGATTCATTGTGACGACGTTCTTCGTACGTGGATTCTAATTCTTGCTCGAGCTTCTTCTGATGAGATTGCGCCTTTTGCCAATCGTTGCTGACCTTGTCGTATTTTTCCTGCAAAAGAACGCTTTGCATTTCCTGCTGTAACCTCAAGCCAAAAAAATCCTTACCGATAGCTGCTTCAGTTGTACGTCGCGTCCTCGCAATTGTATCTCCAATTGGCCAACTTTACCGCCAGTGAGACGTCGTTCATTCTCTTTACTTCTGATCAATTCCTCTTGGGATACCAATATTGATTGCAGAGAATTCAACCGAGATTCCAGAGCACGTTTTTCTGAAATAAATGCAGCAGAATTAGTACAGACCAATGCGAACATATTTTGCTTACCTTCCAAAGCGTCTTCCATCTTTCTGCTCAAATCAGCCGCAGTCGCTTCGGCAGCTTTCTTCTGAGCTTCGGCGTCTTGTAATCTATGCTCAAAATCGACGATCTGGGTTTGCGTTTTTTCTTCCAACTGTCGACTTGCGGTCTCGAGACGACGAATTTGCTCAACGAAAGTCGTTACGCGCTGCTCCACTTCAGTTCGTTCACTAAAGATAAAACAGCCTTAGGTAAGAAATGGATGGCATAATCCAGAACTTACGTTATTAATTGACGCCGTTCTTCTTGAGCTGTTGATCGAAATTGCTGTTCGTTTTGCAATTCTCGTCGACATGATTCCAATTGATTCTCCAAATCGTGCTGCTTCTGCACCGCCTGAAATTATAACATTCATTATCTTTGATATACCAATGCTTTGCTTAAATTTGATTACCAGTTTCAATTGGGAGTCAGTCTCGGCGTAGTCTTTCCTCAAATTGGCCAACTGAGATTCGAATTCTCGTAAATCCAAATTCCTTCTTTCCAGATGACTAGTCAACACTGAAAGACAAGATACATTAACTGAGCAAAACTTGATTAGAAAACAACCGACTTACCAGTCCTCTCTTGAGTAAGATCCAGCTTATCATTGTGCAGTGTCTCGATCTGCTCCTGGAATCGCCGGATATCCATTTCCGCCGTATCCTTCTTGTCCCTGAGATCATTGCGGTCGGCTTCCATCTGAAAATATCATGTAACCCCATCTCCATATTCAACAAATCTTGCTTCATACCTGTTCCAAACGAGCCTGCAGCATTTGACGATCACGCTGAATTCCTTGCTTCTCCCTATTCAGAGCTTGGACGTCTGCCTGGGCGTTGGTCAAGCGAACGTTGATGGATTTCTCGTTTGTTGTTAGTCGTTGCACTTCGGCCAGTAATTCTTGATTCTTGTCGGCTGCCTTGGCCTCCCGTTCCGCCAACTGCTGATTCTCTTGGCTGATTTCTCTGTTGTCACGCTCCAACCGAACAATCGTCGATTTCATTTTGTTGATTTCTTCTCGAGCATCAGCTATGGTCGACTGAGACGATTCCAATAAATTCCGTAGCTTGCTGATTTCGGATTTGAGCCGATCCAATTCTTGGCCGAGGTGATCTTTCTCGTCTTCTAACCGCGACTCGCTGCTTTCAAGTTCCACAATTCGCTTTTGACAAGCTTCCAGACGGCTGAAAAGGAAAAGCATGAGTAGTTGACTGTGAATATCCATAACTAGTCCATTTACCTGTTCAAGATCGTGATCTGCTCTTCGAAAGCATCGCGAAGTCTCTTCTCCGATGCCAACCGTTCGTTTTGCATAGTTGCGAGTTGAGCCCTGAACTTTTCTTTCTGTTGAGCGGCGTCATCCCTTTCGCGTTGCCTAAAACAGGAAATTATGAGCGGCAGCTCAAAAGAGCAGTACCAAAATTCTTACAATGTTACTATTCTGGATTGTGCTTCGCTCAATTCCTTTTCCAATCGTTCTCGTTCGGCTACACTGGCGCCGGAAGGTTTTGATGCTTCTGATAACCGCTGTTGAGCGACACGCAATCGTGCTGATAATTCCTGAAAAAAGATCGTATTCAGACATCTATTTCTGATAATAGTAAATTCCCCACTTACATTGATTTCACGCTGGCGCCTATCAAATGCGTCTCGAACCAGTCGCACCGTCGTTTCAGCGGCACCTCGACCACGCAAATTACGTGGACTGTGAGAACGAGTTCGTCGACGTGGAGATATGACTTCAGCGCCACCGGTTACATTAGCCTCGGCCATGTCTCGGAGCGAATTGTGTAGATAATCGTTGAAATTTTCGTCTCTTTCTGCCTGCAAAAGTAACATTCTGTTTAATCCATACTGGCAAAGATAATTTGTTCATATACCTGAGATTCCATGAGCGCCTTCTTCAAATTCTCGATCTGTTTGTCCCGCTCGTCGACGTACGATTCGAATGATCGCTTTTCTTCCATCAATTCTTCGATTCTGAAATGCAATGTGCTTGCTGGTGCAATGACAGGAATACAGCAATTACCTCAACAGCAGCTTTTTGATCTCCTCGTCCTTCTGGTCCTGATGCTGGGTCAATCGTCGAATATTCTCCCATACAAGCTGCTCGACTGTGGCGCCGCCGGTAGCCGTTTCCTAAAATTAGGCTAATTGTAGAAATGTACTTTGGAAAAAAATGACGCAAACACTCACCAGGCTCAATCCATTCTTTTCCATAGCTCTGGACGTGGCAGAATAAGCGTTCTGGAGATTGAATTGTCGACAAGCGGCCACTGCATTCTTCGTAGCCCTGTGGATTTCGGATTCCATTGATGATAAGCCACGTGCCGCCATAGCTCGAGCATCCAAAAAATCGCGTCGTAGTTGCTGTAATGATCGCCACATGTTCAACATTTGCCGGTGCTCGGTGGCCAAGTGAGAGACGTAAGTCTGAAATAAGCCGGTGATGATAATTTGTAAATTATAAACATTAACGCTTACCGTTTCAGTTCTCTTGTATTCCTCGGATTGATGATGGACCTCGTATTTCATACGCTCGTAAAGTTGAGAGACACGAAGGAGATCGTTTGTCAAATTGTAGTTGGCCGACCGCATTTCTTCCAATTCCTGACGTAACGTGTTGTTCACATCGTTCAAAGTGGCATTTCTGAAAAAATGGATCACTGTTAGGCTTTAGCAAACATACAGGCCAATGTAAGCACAATTAAACAACAAATAATGATTCTTACTTGTCTTGTTCTTCCAGCAATCGACTGAATAAACCGTCATCCGATCTATCCGCTTGTAACCCGATCACGGCAGGTCTCTAAATAAAGGAGCTCTTGATAAACACCTTGTTACAGAGAATAAACACTTTCAAAGAGCTACGTACCGTTCTAGAGGGTGTCGTTGGTGACAACGGCGATGAGGTGGCAGCAGCAAATGCAGCGTTTCGTTCTGAAGTTTCCAGGTCCGCCATTCGTCGTTGGGAGTCTTTCAGCTTATCTTGCAACTTCGAAATTAATTCCGTCTGCCGATCGAGACGCTTCTGGAAGCCGTATTCGGTTTCTGCCAAACGACGTCGCAAGTTGACGTTCTCATCTTGCAATACTTCCGCATATTCCAGCTCGCTGCCTCGAGGCGAACCACTCTGCAAATGAATAGCCTCTGCTGTATATCAGGGGCCAAATCAAGATAGCATATTTTCACTTACCGTATCACCAAGAGGAGTCACACCGCCTACCGCTGGCATCAGCGAAGTATCGTCTGCGTCTTGTCCCAATGACAATGAACGCTCACCAGGTTCCCTAAAATGAGGATTTCGGTTATTTCCAATTAAATTCATGAGAATAACAGGCATGTGCTCATGCACGAAACCCTCTATTGCTATGAATTTGCAAGGCCATGGGGGGAAACCATAATTAAACTGGCTCAATAGTGATGTCGCCGATTAGGCGGACATTCACAGCCATAATTAATGGCCAGTATAATGGGTCGTCCGGGTAGCTATTCAAGATGCTATTTGCACCACGAACTCAGGGGTATCAGCCAGGGCCAAAAATAAGCATTTTTCACATACCTGGCTTCGACTGGGTTTTCTTCGTTCATTTACGTCGTTGCTACCACGCCGTTGGTCGTCCTATTATCCTTTCACCGTGTCCACTTTGAAGCAGGTACAGGCGTAGTATTCCCATGAAAATAATTCGTCAACATGAGACGAAGAACCAGCGGCCGGCACGGAATCGATCTCCCCAGTATCGGCCAGGAAGGAAGGAGGCGTGAAAATAAGCAGCCGTTGACGTTGTTGCCAAGGTCACGAATATGGACGCCGGATGATGAAAATATGAGCTCGGAATAATAGTAGCGAAATTTGACCGCGGCTAAAAATGAGTAAATGCAAATGGACCAGAAATAAAAATCAATTCTTTATACCTTTTTGTAAATTAATGATCCAGACTCAAGAGACTCGAAAAATTGACTTCAGAGAATCGAATACCACAAGCAGAACACGTGATGAATATGACTGAATCGATTATTCACATTGCAGATCAAGGATGATCATCGATTTTACAAATATATAAAATAATAAAAATATTGAATTTTCGGATCTTTTGAGGTCGACGCGCGCAGTAGCAGACAGGTGATCTGGAAAAAGAAGCTGCTTATGTCAAAACTGCATTGCGGAGTGCGGTCCAACAATTCTCAGAAATTTTGGCAAATTTTGGAATTTTATAAATACTGGAAGTTCTAAAAAAATTCTCAAGTTCCATCAAGTAATTACCAATTCCAATTTACGAAATGAAGATTATTCAGTCGCAATTGGTCGTCAAGATCCCCAAAGAAGGTAGGATGACCAGTTTTATTATTGAAGAAATTTCGATTGGAATTTCGGTGTTGAAATTTGCATTTCCCTGAATGATATGCTGATATATATATAGGGGGGGGGGGAATTCAGTCTTGAAATGCTGAATGTGAGTGATCCCATTTATATGAATGCCATTTTTTTCAGTGACGGTTACGGTGAATGCTCGAAAAGTGACCGTGACCGGTCCACGTGGAAAATTGACTCGGGATTTTCGTCATCAAATGCTCGATATGGAAATGCCGAATAAACGTACGTTGCTGGTTCGTAAATGGTTCGGTATTCGCAAAGAATTGGCGTCCGTACGAACGGTTTGCAGCCACATCAAGAATATGATCACGGGAGTCACGTTGGTAAGTTGAAATCTCAATTTCCATTCTGCATGGCATTATAATAGCATCTTCACTATATGAGGATGAATCGAAAACGCGCAGAACATGTCGTCACTGATAAGAAATTGCAATTTCTGTCGGTTTGAATTCACAAATATTCCTCATTCTAGGGTTTCCGATACAAGATGCGTTCGGTTTACGCCCATTTTCCAATCAACGTGGCCCTTCAAGAGAAAGGATCATTGGTCGAGGTAAATCGGTCGTATTTCTTTGAATTTTCAAGTACTAATCACGATTGGCTTTTAGATTCGCAACTTCTTGGGCGAGAAATACGTGCGTCGCGTTCAATTACCATCAGGCGTGACGGCAACCATGTCCACGGCGCAAAAGGACGAATTGGTTTTGGACGGCAACGATATTGAAGAGGTTTCACACGCCGGTGAGTGTAATTTGGCCCTGACTAGGCATGGCGGCTGTTTTCTGCAAATACTGCCCCGGAATAATCGCTTATCCATAACCCTAATCACGCCTTTTATTTCAGCTGCCCGTATCCAACAATCGACGTCAGTGAAGAAGAAGGATATTCGTAAATTCTTGGACGGCATTTACGTATCGGAACGTTTGAACGTGGAGGAAGTGAAATGAGTGGATATTTACATGGGATATGGAAGATGGGTTAGTACAGCAGCAATGTCATCTCTTGCTGATTTATGTTCTTTTGTTGAAACCGTTGTTATAAGTGATGAAATCGTAAATTGATAATACTCGACATGTTCTGTTCTTACTGGAAAGTGGTGTATGCCACGGTATTTTGTACAGTATCGTCATTGATCGCCTCAGGGGGTCGTCGTCGTCGGGAACTGGTTTGTTCCAGTGAAAAATATTCGCTAGTTTTCTCCAGTGCATCCGAAAGAGAGACGATAGTATAGAGAAATGGCCTCGTCTCGTCGTCGACCGTCGTTTTATAAACGTCACGTTGGAAGTTATAAAATTTGGTTATACGGTTTCAATAGCGTATTGATCGTGGTTTTATTCGCCTTCGTCTCGATCACGTGTAAGATCTTGCACAAAGATCGTATGTATTTATTCCCGTTGGATCATTCCGAACCGTTGGTTTTGTACGTATTCTGCGGATCGGCCTTACAATTGCTGGACATCGTCTTGGGTTTGCTGGGCGTTTGGCGTCGAAGGACGGTTTTATTAACTTGCTATTGGTGGTTCTTATTGAGTATCCTCGTTTGCGACCTGATGATCGGCATAATGTGGATTTTCCGATGGCGTTCGTTGCATTCGAACGCGGGAGAATATTTCTTGAATAATCTCCTGACGCAATATAATGAGACGGATTTTTGTCGACGTTGGAATAGCGTGCAACGTGAATTGCAATGTTGCGGCGTGTATACGTCGGATGATTGGCGAAAAATGGATAATTTCTGTCACGAATACCTATATAACGGTACGCGATTACCGGAATCGTGTTGCGCACATTCCACGACGTGGTGTAGTTTAGGAACGAGCAATCAGCAGCGTCCGTCCAAAGGGTGCAGGGATAAATTAATCAAATGGTTATATCATCAATCCAATATCATCTTTCTATTGGGTATATGCGTAGTGGTATTTTTGAAAGTGGTCGGTTTGGTCATTATGAAAACGGAAATCCGTCAATTGGGCGACGAGATATTCGCCAGGAAGAATCGCGACGCCATTTTAGCGCAGCCGAAATTCAGCGTCGATGTATCGCCTTTTCATACCGTATCCGATCATACGAATACGCCGAACGGAAGTTTCGCCAATACAGGCGCCGCTGATCGGGGCGTGGATACTGTACGTTTAGTAATCACCGATTGCCACGGTGTGGAGAAAGAGGAAACATGATCATGCAATCATAGTTATTGTACATAAATTCCATGTATTATGTCGTTTTATTCATTAATTCATATGCTGCAGTATGCCTGAAAAAAGCAAAAAACGCATGCTTCTTCGGGGAATCGAACCATAGACCTCGCGTGATTGGTTGGAGGGGCGGGTCTTCGTCACGTGACCATGCCTAATAGCCAGCATGCGGTGTTTCTTCGCCATTCCAAGCGTTTTTCGAGGCCGGTGAAAAGGTGCTATTGAATTTCGGCTGGTCAAAAAAATGATTCCATTGAGATGGGAGGTTGATGAATGGAAAGATTTACAATGGACATGGTGGATAGCCTTGGAAACAACGGCCGCATTCGTATTCGTCTCCATTACGATCCTATTTTCCCTCTTCATTTGCGGATGGTGTTGCGGAGAAGATGAGAAAAGCAAGAAAAATCAACCCGATCAAGTGGTGAGTACGTTTTTTAGGCTTGGAGAATTAGCCTGGAATATGGCTAATTCATAGGAGGTGGGTCTGGGAAGTGGACACTCTCCCTACCTATCCGATATTGCGCAATTTAGAGCCAGTTTTGGCGGGAAATTTGAATGTCCAGCCCTAATCAGTGATTTTATTTAGAAAAAATCACATTGAAGCATGGCCAAATATGGCCGTGAAATGTAAGCTAAAATAAGACATGCCCATTTATTTTGCAGGGATTAGAATCCAATGAGAAACAACCGGACGTGAATACGAGCGGCGTTCTTCGTACGTCCGGAAATGAATGGGCTAAAATGAGGAAATCAATGACCAGTGCCGGTGGTGGTAGTCTACATGGAAAAAGTCAAAAAAGCCTCCAATGGAATGAATCAATGCAAGGTGGAAGCATGGTACCAGCGCCAGGAAGCGCCTTGCGGTGAGAATTTTTCCCACTCATGTCTTGATCCAATGATTTACAGTATGCCTTTCTCATTTCAGCATGTCCAAGAATAGTATGGTGAAAAGCGGACGAGGCGGTCGTAAAAAAGGCAACGTTGGCCCAGGCGGATCGAGTTCAGAAGTACTCGACTTCGTATCCGAAAACGATCCCAGGTACAGGAGTATGATGGAACTCAGCAAGAGCGGGAAGTGAGCAAAATTCAAAGATTTCATTCCGTCATGTAGCAAATTGTGATCAGAATTGGAAGATACCATTTCCATTCCCGGGTTCATCGTACGTGCATTTTCATTGTACATCTGCTGTGTCTATTTGTTGAAAAGTCATTTGTTCACGTGTCCGAAATAGAATTCGCCATTCGGAATTAATCGATTGTATTGCATATTGTACAGATATCGATTATTTCAATATGCACAAATTTTCAGGTTAAAAATTATGAATAGAATGTTAGCACAGGTTGCTGATTTCCTCTGATCAATAATATGGGTGATAAATCTTTCACTAACATATCCAACCAGGCCATGTATAGGCAAGCCGATACGCCTCCGCGTCTTGGTACTGGCATCGAGACCACGGTCAATGCAGCGTCCTTCGAATATTGCGTCAGTAAATCGCGGATTCGGAGATGTCGATATGTCTGAAAATAGGCCCGATATTAGGTGATCGATTCATGATCATGTGGTAAACATGTGATCAGGTCTTATGATCAAATGATCAGATAGTGATCAAATGCTGATCAGATAGTAATCAGATGCTGATCAGCCATATCCAGACCAAAGCTCCTTACCCTATCTTTCATCACATCCAATTCAGCTTGCGTAATATAAATATTGGTCGATCGATCATCCCCCGCATCGATCATCAATGGACTGATCATTTCGTCGAATTCAGCTATGGTCGATAATTTCGGCTCCGCATTCAAGTCGGTCAATACGCATATATCGGAGAAATCGATTCGGAATTTTTGCAATAATGCTGTTATGCTGAAAACACTTGCGATTAGCATGCATTTTTTCAAATTGATCAGAAGGTGTACCTTTTCTGTTCGCGTTCAATCGATTGTTTACCACTGGATCCAGTGAATATGCGTAATTTCGCACCGTTCAAATACGATCGATGATGCGTCAATATGTAGGGGATCAATAATGTGAGTCCTGAAAGGAGATTGCGCAATTCGAGCGTCCAGGGCTCTGCGAGTGGTCCGGTCGAGCCCAAAAGGGCTTCTGGATCATGAAATCTACAATATTCTTCGGGCTACAGTAACCCTCACCTCCATCATCAGCCAACCACCAAACATCCACGGTTCCTTTTTTGACTTTGGTTTGAAATTGATTAACCGACGCCAGCACTTGCCTTTGCGATTCGGATGTATTCAATAATGATAAATCGAAATTCTCAACAGTTGCCGCCAATGCTTTCACCGTTTCCGTACCCAGCGTATAAATGGAGAAGGGTTTTCGTTTATTCTTCCTCGGTTTCATGGCATTTTTCGTATTTTGATCGGATTTAGCCTTCGTCTCGGGCGAATTGCAATACAATTGCGCATCGCAGACGTTTTGTTCGCGCATTATATTCATGTAATCCAAACCGCCTTTCACTCGCAATACTCCGATCGATAATTGATAATCGAAGGCTTCGCTGAAATGATCGAATTGATCAGCCTTATCAGGCATTGAATTTTATGGTGCCAGAAGACCCTGGGTCTTCTGTAATGCGTAATCGATTTTAGCACTAGTGATGACACTCCGATCACCTCCTGATCACAGCTTATACCCCTTGATCGATCTGATCAATTTTCCCTGCTTACTGTATTAATTGGAAATAATCATCGATCTCTTGTGCTGAACATTGCTTCCAATCATTCTTAAATCCCAACACGACGATATTTGGACGTAATTTTCCTAATCCGGATATCTGGAGCATGGATTGAAATCCTTCTCTCATGCTAGCTGCGGATATTGGGATATAAAATGCTTTCACTGATCTTTTCTGAAGCCATGCGTAAATACTGCATGTCCATGTTTTCAGGCTATTGTACATGCAGGCGCTCGGTTGACCCTGAAAACTTTGATCGGATCAGATCATGGCTTACTTTATTGATTTCTTGAATACTGATTTGATCAGGTGCATCTGATCATAACAGAATCGGACAAATTTGGTTAGACTGATCGAATTGTCTTTTATCCGATGTCACCAGACCGAAATCAGCCTGATCAGATCGATCATGCTGATCGAACTCAGTCTGATCAGTATAAATCACTATTTCCAACACTCTGATCAGATCGATCATGCTGGCTAATAATCGTACTCACTTTTACGAAATGCCCCAAAATCAACAAGCTTTTCTGTCCAGTGATATTTCTGACGAAATCCACAAATGCAGCTCTGCCGATTGGATTTCCGGATAAGGCCAATATTTGTGGCCGATAATTCTTCACGTGATCTTCGGTGATCAATAATTTCAGCATGCCATGCAATGCAACGTTGTATATCCGCGCTTGAGACGATGAACCCCAATTTACATCTATAAATAAACGAGGGTACTGTAACCACTTCAACGTTGAACTTGTTTGGGTATAATCGACTATGCTGATTCTGCTGGGGCCAGAATGGCAATGCGAATCAGTGCTGACGAAAATCGATGCTCAGATTATGCAAGGACAGTGTCATAATCGATTGTGATCAATCGAGTGTGACCAAATCGAGTGTGATCAATCGATTATGATCAATCGATAATCCCACCTGGCTTCGATCTCAGGATATAAACGTATAAACACAATACGAATACGAATGTGAGCAAAGCCGACCACCAACTCATCAAGAACATAGCCGTTACGCATAAAATAGCTCCCAATAACGAGAGCCATTTATTGTAATATCGAAATGCTGGCCTCCATCCGGGCGATTTGGCGATGGAACAATCGAAACATGCGTAATTGACTAATGTATACGTTGCCAAATAGAAATTCGAGATGAACGGTGCGATTGCATTCAAATCACCTGTGGAAAAATCGATCGATGAAATGATCACTCGGTGCCTGGGCGTCTTACCAACGCAAACCATAGTCAACGATATGAGGAATGCGATCAAATACGCCCTTCTGGGCTCATCGTTTCGACCGTACCCTTTGGATAAATGTTGGAGGATTGGGAATAGTTTATCTCTGCCAACGGCCTGAAAGTGATTGGTCATGATCAGCGTGTAATCAGCGTGTGATCAGTCATAATCAGCATATGATCATCTGATCACTACGTGATCAGACGATTATCGACAGTACCTGGATCAATTTTGGACTGGACACCAGACAGACCAATGCTGAACTCAACGTAGCTGCGAATATGCCTGCTGTGATCAATGGCCCGAATGCGCTTTCCAATTCCATGACCTGAAAATTGCGCAATTTCAAAATGCAATTATACGCATTGCAGTATTGAAAATTTGGATGAAATTTTGGCAATTGCTATTTGCGCAATTTATCACCTGGAAATGATTGAGCAATCCGTACGTGCACGTGCTATTTCCTGAACATTCGGATATGCTAGCATTGAATAAATCCACTTCTCCCGACGCTTCTCTCAGGCACGTGGCAGCGGGTAATAAAATCGCACCCAAATACATGACGAAAGTGACAAGCAACGCTATCAATGTCCCTTTCGGTATCGCTTTACTTGGTTCTTTCAAGTCTCCGGAAATATTTGCACCAGCCATGAT
>JAQIWJ010000244.1:0-27131 GCA_034695185.1 Discolaimus major
GCAATTGCTCTGCAACATTGCGCAATTGCATCAACTCAGTTCTGGCAAATGCATTCTGCAATTGCCACCGCGATTGCTCTGCAATTTGCTCTGCAAGTGCATTGCGCAATCGCATACTTTTATAAATCTTTCCAAAGCCCAAATACGCGTGTACAGGCATTTCGATATCGGTCGTCACGGACGACTCTCTGGAATTGGTGAATCGATGCAACGGACGAATGAATCGACAATAGAAATATTTCTGACGAACACTGCTCGTTTGTTCGACGATCGTCTCGTGTAACGGTCGAATAACGTCCACTTTCGCATTATAATTATAGGCACCGGATATGGCCGCGTATTTCGAACCGCGTTGTTGATGTAATTCGCAGACGAGTAATTCGGCATTCTCCTGGACAAAATTTGCTGCTCAGATTGCGCAATGCGCATTACCAAAACTTGCTTTTCAGATTGCGCAATGTGCATTACGCACCAAAATTTCTTACCATATGAACGTCTTTGGATAAAATCAAAGCAGAATATGTACCGCCACTGGCGCCTTGATAAAATTCATCCCGAATAGCCATCATTTCGAAAACGGCGTACGTTTGAGAACATTGCCAAGATAAAGTGAAATTGCACGTGGAAAATTCCGAATTTCGTGTCTCGGACACCGATGATGGTAGTTCATTGGAAGAAAGGCACTTCGGTTCACCGAATCGAACGCATCCGAATCCTTTACCACATCTCGATGTGTCGACTAAGGAAAAATCCGATTTTGAGCTTTATTGAATATGCATGTATATTCTGCGTACTTGAAATATAATTCGGAGGGATGGCTGGTACTGGAAATAATGGCTGCGATTGGACCAATGTCCAGTAAATGCTTCTGTTATCGGCCACAATGGTCGCCCTGTAAATATTGCGCAATTTGATCCCATGCTGTACAAGGGGTACTGTAACCGCTATTGGCATTTCGAAAAGTAAGTAAAGATTACGTACACGAAATAAATAGGACCCACGTCAGTTTCCGGCGACCTCCAGAAGAATGTTTGTTGCTGTTTTTGTGTAGAATTATTATGAGTGACCACGTTCTGGACGTGATCGCCGTCGCAATCCAAGAATTTCGAATCTACTGGTAATGGAGTCAAAAATTGACCGACTCTACGTTGAGAACCGGCCATCGATCTGGCTTGGAGTAAATATCCTCTATATTTCGGTCCTTGAATTCGGACTGAAAAATTGCGCAATTATATTCAAATGCTCAGGATGGGCGTGATTGTCAATTCCCTCAAGGGAATTGAATTCCGCTTTTTTCAAATGCGATAAAGCACTGGTTAGGATGGCCAACATAAACTGCACTGCCTATGGTTCAAATCCCTCTGGAGTCTTGAATGTTTTGCTAATTTCCAAAAATGAAGCAGTGGATAGGAGGATGCTAAAATCAACCGCACAGCCTGCGGTTCGAATCCTTCTGCCACCATAACCTTTTTTCTTTTTTCTGACACGAATTTTTATAATTTTCAAGGCCAGGTGTAATACCTTTTAGAGGTTCTTTGAGCCCGGGCGTATATTCGTGCACTTCTTGCCTCCTGAGATTATTGAGAATAATCGTGTACGGCGATGGATGCGAATTCGGCCACGCTCCGTGACCGTGAATACGACTCGGACTAGGCATCATCGTATTACAAGCGGATACAGGTGATCCGTTTTTATACGCTTCAATTGTTCCAATGAATAAGAATAGAATGAATATAATCCTTTTAACGTTGCTCCTCCTCCTACAATGACCAACGTATGGCGGTTTCGGTGGCCTCTTCTGGTCCATCCAAAATCCCTTCTGGACATGGAGAGAGGCAAAAACGTCGCCTACATACGGTATTCGATGATGGCCATTTCCGTTTTCTCTTCCTGACCCTGTATTGAGGGTGTTGGACAGTACTGAAGTAGCCGGGGCTAAATAAACTCGGACATTTCCCAGGCGAATGTGAAGCTTGAGAGTTGTAGTTTAGGTATAACCTTACCAAATTGCAGACGACGCACACTTCGTACGTGGGTTGGGCTCTGAGAAATATTTTTGGACACTGCAAGCATCAAAGCTTGTGTGTGCTGAGTTAGCTTCAGTTGGGCACTTGACGAAGTGTAGGGGGTAAATTTGAAAATAGACTCCCCCAAGCCCCCTAGGTACTCGATTTTTGCCAAGGTGCTGCATTTCTTTTTCCCTGGAAAAATACTGTTGTCACAACCGATCGTTCAGTCAACGCGTTCTAAACGATTCGCAAAATTCGCCATGGCAAAAGGGAGTGTCGACCAGGGTCCGATTGAGCCACTCAAAATGAGGTTTCGCACTGCGAAAAATATACACAGCTACCGTGTACTAATGCTTACATATATAGCATGTGTAAATAAAGAAATGAAATTGTCTGAGCCAGTTTCTATACAGGCATTAGCTCAATTGCATCCCCCAATGCCCCGCACCCCTCAAAGTTGATTCTAGAATCCGACATTTCCAAAAATACCTCCATTAAGAGGGAGAAAAGAGATGAAAGCAAAATCACTGACATTCCCACAGGGGAGGGAGGAACCGAATCAAAGGAATTAGGCGTATGATGTCGCCTTCTCTCCCCTCGCATCATGGAAAGAGTCGAAATCCCAGAATGCAAACAGCAGCTACTCTGGTCAGCCAGGGCCGGCAGAAGGCGAAGAGATCGACTTATTTACGCAAAACTAGGGAGCAGACCGGAAATAAGATAATCGAATCGGTGACACCATGCCCTGCCCCTCCACTCTTCATACGTACATGGAAATGATGAGAAAAACGAACGTTGATCCCCATGTATGTCCATAAAATGGACATGGTACACTCAAGGACGTACCATAGGCAAATACATGAAAATTCGGTAAATAACAACACGTTTAGGGATGCGTTTGATTCACAATTGGCAAGAGATAGAAATTTGCAACAGCTTGCATTTGGGGGAAATTGCTATTACCAAGGGTACTGTAATAGTGCATAAAAAGATTTTGAATTTGAGCTTTGGAAGCAAAGATTCGAGCATTCAAAAAAAGTTAGGTTTCATGAATTTGAATTGCAATGTTCATTTGACAGAATAGACTAAAATAATTGAATTGCCCCATAAAGAAAGGTCTTCGCTGACCCTGAGCCACATGATTCACGCTTGACCAATGGTCAAGCAGAATGACCCCAGGGACCCCCTGCGGTCGAGCAATCACAAATCGACACTAACTATTTCCATGACCATTTCCCATTAGCCACAACCATACAAATCCAACAGGACATCCTGCGGTGGTATTTTTCAAGGACCTTTTATTTTCTCAGTCACCAAGCGACCAGACGGTCTAAAAAAGGCATGTCCCCTTTCGAATGGATATTTTTACACCCTTTGGCGTCACCAGTGTCAGGATTGTAATGGCTTTTATGAAAAGTGCAATGAACTTCGCAAAAATTTGAGCACTTGCCAGAAAGCAGCAAAAAAGGCCACCGCAGGGACTGAAATATATCGAATTGACACCCCCAACCAAAAGGACGATGTTCAAATTTTCAGCATCGACCACTGAACACGAATTGGTGCAAAATGTACGAATTAGCCGATTGACAATGCGAATATGTAATTTGAGCGTAAAACCGTGGTCTATTTTCATGTACAAAATTGGCGTCGTAAATTTGGATGCGGATCATCAATCAGAGCCCATGTGCAGTGAGAAAAATTGACAGAAAAATTTGTTAATTAGACTGAACGGATACTAAAACTTGCATTTTTGACACCAAATTTTGCATGATTTCGTATTGAATGCATTGCTTGTCATAATTGCTCTTTTCACGTTTAATAAATAAAATGCAAATTCACAGACGCCTGAACTTGCGTCGACGAATGTTATTTCGTATTTTGACGCGTATGTACGAATGGCTGATCACACATGATTATTTGTTCAACGATAAACCGTATTTTGAACAATTCGACCGTCTCGAATGCAATTTTGAATTTCGAGGCGAGTCAAGCGAAATAGCATGCTTACGCGTTGTTGTCTGCTAACGCGCGCCAAATGTCTGCACGAGGTTGGGTGCAGCCGGTGCATTTTATGGAATGATGTAATCGGTGTTTTCCTTGGAGTTTAGTGTGAAATTACGCATTTCCGTTTCTGGTGAAGGTTGCTGAATGCAGTGAATTTGAGGGGAAGGAGGATTTTGATTTACATCACCATTTCTTCTGATTATGACTTTTGAGATTGCATTTGCAGTCTTTCCTGGCTAGTTTTTGCAAATTTCTTGGAAGTACCTACTTGTGAATTTTCTTATTGTTTACCCATTGACAATGGGTAATGGACAATCGTTTAACGCTGAATCCCTTTCCTCTCATTGAATTTTCGTTGAGAATTTTGCACTAAATTTCATCATTGCACTTTCTTCTTCTAAGCATCTTCGAAGATGCTCTCTCCTGGGGTTCTGTCGAGGAAGTTTTTTAAAAATAGTAGAAAGCGCTTGTTGAAGTGTCGTTTTTACTTCGTTCAGGGAAGAAGAAGAAGCATTGATGTTAGCTATTGTTTGCATGGGAGACGCGTCAACCGCGTTTTAGAACTTTCGCATACCTTTCGGGTTGAGATTTTCGAGTTTTTAGGGGGACGATGAGAAGAGAGGGCAGGGGATGGCTGGGTTCTTGAAATCCTGATGAAGCCTGCTGCCTGCCTTGGCTATGCTAAAGCTAACGCATCGCTTGGCGTACCAGTAACAAGTAGGCTCCTCTCATTTGCGGTGCCATCGGTGTGGGTTGGGTTGAACCAGCCGTTGCTTCTTCAACTTCTCATTCCTCCTTTCGCCCTATGCTTGGAGAGGAGACGACAGACTACTCGGGCTTTAGGGCTAAAACGTTCAGCTAACATCGCAGGGCCCCGAAAAATCGTGCTTGTCTAGCCGACCAACGCGCCTTTTTACTCGTCTCTACAAACCCCTGGAGGCGTGGATTTATTTCCCGAGCATGGATTCTTTGGATACAGTTGCAATTATGGCCCATTTTCTGCCTTCGTTCTTACGAAGCAGGTTTCCCTAATACGATTAGTCGTTTTTGTCTTTCATTATGCTCCCATTGAGGAGTGTTTACTGCAGGCACCGGCCGACAGGAGGCAGCTTTTCTTATCAAAATCTTGTTCTTACTTTGGGCCGGCTGCTGTGTTTCCGTCGTCCTAGTTTCTAGTTAGACACAGCCTACATGGGCTAAAACGACGTTCTTCCATTGGCGTGTTGGGATTTTGGTTGAACGTTCTCGTTTACTCTTGGCGTTTGGCAGTCGAGAGAAAGGAAAGGCAATGTGGGGAATAGAGGAAACAGCACCTGCTGTTCTCCTTGTTCTAGTTTTTATACCCGTGGATTTAATTGGCCCATTTTCTCATTTGGAAAGTTCTCAGTTGTTTCTATGGTTGTGATTGTAGTTGAAATTTACGTAGGAAATTTTGTGATAAGAAAATCGCGTAGCTATGAAGAAAGATAAGCCACGCGTTTGCCTTCCTTTTAGAGCTTAGCTTTGGATGGATTGAAAAACATCGATTTCTTATTTCAGGAAAACCAGTGGTCTTGTGAAAAGGGGATTACGTGGATTAGAAATATTCAATTGAAGCGGGTGTTTAGGCCATTGTTTGGAAATTTACGAAATTGCCAGTATATCGATATAAAGTGAGTGAATTTTTATGTTTTTGGGTCCTAGGGTCTTATTTTTCTGCATTGCATGCTGAAACAAGGTATTTGGCACTTTTTTCCTGATCTTTTTCTGATCAATCCATCTTCAAACCGTGCTTCGAAGTACTTTCGAGCGAGGATTGGATTGTGAAGGTGCATTTGGCATATTTTTCATAAGAAACCAGGCTAGGATATGGGAGGAGCGGAAGGATTTTAATCCCACTGAATGTGGGTGTGCCTTGTTGAAAAGCGGACGCCAATTGGCTGCCAAACCGTTTGGGAGACAGCTGCGAATGTCTCACATCCGTGTCATTCTTGTACAGGATTTTCGGGTCTTACTGATCGAACTGGACCAGAAGCTGGAAGTTTTCAAGATTTTGAGTGAAGGTTGAGAAGTTCCCCCTTTTGCTATATTAAATCGCCTAAACATTGGCCTTGTCTGAAAGATTTTGATGGCAAGTTTAGAAAGGTGCTTTGATCTGGATGCTGTTTAGTAATTTCGGATTTCCAAATCCTGTTTTGGTGGGAGCTGAAACAGCAATGTGTAATTTTATGTTGCTTTTTTGCATTGAGATTCATCAGATGTTGATATTTTTAATTACATCCCCCCTTTCTGAAGCCCTGTGAATGCAGCGTTTATAGAAACCTCTCGTTTCAGGATCGATGTTAGAAAATATCAAAGAATTGAAGAAAAGGAGTATGTGTGAAGAGAAGACTTGCCCGGACGAGAGTACTCAAAACGACGCATCCGAAACGATGGACAATGGACCGACGAATGGACATATTAGCGGACAAATTGAGGCGGTTACCACGAACGGTCATCATCAAAGCGATGGCGCCGCTAATTACGGTCCGACCAACGACGAATGCGCCGGAGAAATGAGCCCGACCAGTACGGATTCCGGCGTGATCAGTCCCAGCAGTACGCCGGATGTTATGACGCCCATCAACGACAACGCCACCACGACGACTACTCAATCAGGTCAAGATGGAGGAAAACAATTAGTGGAACGACCAGCGACGCAATCGGCATCGGACGGAACCGAAGAGGTGGTTTTAATTCAAGACACCAGTTTCAATATCAAAATCGCAGCACCCGTTTGCGAACCGTTCGATTTACAAGTAAGTAGTCTTATTTTTCAACTTTCTGGTCATACATGGCGATGCAGATTGGCAGTTTCTGCTATGATCGATAGCCGACGGGGGGGGGGGGGGACTGGCGCGAGTTGTCACGCCCATAATTACCAAATATAGAGCTAGGACTGAATCGATGCAGTGGGTGGTCCTTTTTCGTTGGAAAAAGCGTAACTGCTTCCGTCCTAGTACTGGCGCATTTGGGGGGATTAGTAAATGAAGAAAACGAGGCCGGGGCTATGTTTGCTTCGATTATGGATTGGTGCCTATTTGCGAATAGTCATATGATCTACAGCAGCAGTACAGAACAAGTGTATTTACCTGGGCAGCACACGGGATGAGAAAACTAAAGCCAATCCCCTTTTCCTTTCGCTTT
Organism: Discolaimus major; assembly: GCA_034695185.1. NCBI lineage: Eukaryota > Metazoa > Nematoda > Enoplea > Dorylaimida > Qudsianematidae > Discolaimus > Discolaimus major. The sequence goes on from JAQIWJ010000244.1 coordinate 7,179, forward strand.
TCCATGTTATGAAGTGGTTTTGGTGGCTGGTTAACAAACACGGGCGGTTTATAGCTGAGTAAATGCCGACTTATGGGCTGCCTAATTCGTTGCCTATTCAGCCAGCGTCGTTCCAATGTTTGGATAAGCCAGCCGAATTGGCGTTAGGGCATGAGCAGAAATACGTATTTGCTAAGGGGAAAAGCACCGAATTTGCATACAAATGCATGCTTGCGAGCAAAATTGCGCAATTCACGAGCCAAATAATGCAGAAAATACAGGACTGCCTTTTTTCCAGGTCAGCAGTATGGAATTGGTGCAAGAAATTCATCAAGTATTGATGGATCGAGAAGATACGTGCTATCGAACGTGTTTTTCGCTCCAATTGGTGGACGGTATACCGTTGGATCATTTCACTGAATTGAAGAACGTGGAAAATCTGAAGGACGGCGCCGTATTGAAAGTGGTGGAAGGTGAGCGCGCGTTCGGAGATTCAGAAGAAGATCCAACCGTGCAGGATGAATCGATTATTTCAGAACCGTACACAGTTCGCGAAGCGAGGATTCATTTACGTCACGTTCGAGATTTATTGAAATCATTGGATCCGACCGACGCGTACAACGGCACCGATTGCTCGTCGCTTTCGTTCCTGAATACGATCACGAACGGGAATACGTTGGAGAGGAAACGATTCAAGTTGGAATCGTCCGTGGATTGTACGCCGCCCGAATTCATCATGCCCAATAGTAAAGAACGTCCGTTGGCGCCGTTGATGCCAGTCGCCAAAGACGCCGCTTCCACGCCCTGTTTGAAAGTGCTCAGTTTGAGCGGTTGGAATCCGCCGCCTGGGAATAGGAAATTGCATGGTGAGATATTGATCGTGATCTCCAATTTTGAATTGGAGGCGTTGCCAATCTCTAATTTTGAACTGGAGGCGTTGCCGATGAATGCTAAATGACCATTTTTTCAGGCGACCTATTATATTTGTACGTCTTGACCTTGGAGGATAAACGATACCATATGACATGCTGCACGAAAGGATTTTATGTCAATCAGTAAGTCCATTCATGTCGGGTTTTCAAATTGATCACGAAATCTATTTCAGATCGACCGAAGAAGAGTTCAATCCGAAACCAGCCAATCCGAAAGTCATGTTCCATTCGTTACCCGAGCTTTTGAATCATGTAAGTCCATTTTATGGATCCGGAAAGATCAAGGATCGAGATTGGCTTTGATTTCAGCTGAGCCCAGGATTCAAGAAGAATTTCGCTTCCATCCAAAAGAAACGTTGTCAACGACACCCGTTCGAACGTGTTGCGACGCCGTATCAAGTTTATTCATGGGCTGTACCGCCGTTTGATCATACATCGGACGCGATTCGGGCTGAAGATGGTGAGTAAAATTTGCATTCATGCTCGGCCAAAGTCTGTCCGAACAGCATTACATGGCGGCTATTTTCAGCGTTCGCCTTCAAGCTCGGTTACGAGGAGCACATTCCAGGACAAACTCGTGAGTGGAACGAAGAGCTTCAAACGACTCGCGAATTGCCTCGAAAAACCTTACCCGAACGATTGCTTCGAGAAAGAGCCATTTTCAAAGTATGTCTTTCCGCTTGGAACAGCAATTGTTCCTGGCTCATCAAAATCGATCATGCTGAATTGGACCATATTTCAGGTACACAGCGATTTCGTGGCGGCAGCAACGCGCGGAGCGGTGGCCGTAATTGATGGCAACGTGATGGCTATAAATCCTGGCGAGGATGCCAAGTAAGCCGCTTTAGGCCCCTCGATTGCGCAATCTCTAACCGGTATTTGAATTTTCAGAATGCAAATGTACATATGGAACAATATCTTCTTCTCATTGGGCTTCGACGTGAAAGATCATTACAAGGATTTCGGCGGCGATGCGGCTGCGTTCGTTGCACCGGTAAGGCAAATTGGCAGATTGAATAATCTGATGCTAATCGTATATTTTTCAGAGCAGCGATCTGCTGGGCGTCAAAGCGTACTTCAATTTGGACCTGGAAGGATTGTACGTTCTCGGGACAGTGATCGTGGATTATCGAGGATATCGAGTGACGGCGCAATCGATTATTCCAGGTAAGCCGTGATATTTTGGAATGCCAGGAAAATCCTTGCAAGGAATAGAGATTTTCATAGCCACTATGCTCACCGTGGCGAATGGGGAGCCGATAGAAAAAAGTGGGTTCATTTGGAACCATGTTTAGTGGACTCTACTTGAGCCAACATGATAAAAATTCTCGATTTTAGGTATATTGGAACGAGATCAAGAGCAATCGGTCGTATACGGGTCAATAGATTTTGGGAAAACCGTTGTGACATCGGAGAAATATGAATCGTTGATGGAGAAGGCCGCTCAGCAATTGAAAATATTGCCGCACAGGTAAGAACAAGTGTGCTCCAGTCGACGGCCGATTGACAATTCTCTGTATTTCAGGGTCATTAGCTCGAATGACGAAGTTGTGAAATTGTATTCGTCAGTGGAAAGCAAAGGAATCGTGGGCAACGATAGTCGTCATTATATTCTGGATTTATTGCGCAGTTTCCCTCCGGACGTGCATTATCTGGGAGGTAATCGATTGTTCTCGTGCGCCGGTTCAAATAATTGCGCAATCGGTCTGATTTCAGCCGATTCGGATGTGACGGATATTAGTCGCGAGAATGGATATCCGAGGGATCATCCACATAAATTCGCCTGTTTACGCCAGGAATTGATCGACGCCTTCGCTGAGTAAGTCCAGAATTGAGAAAATTGTGGAGCAATTTATGAACGATTCATTATTTCCAGATCGCGATACGTTACTTTCATCAAAATCGCCGCCTTCCATTTGCAAAAGCTGCGTTTATTGAAGACGAAGGACAGTGAAATGGTGAGGTTAAGATTGATTGCGCAATGTGTATCATTAGTGCACATGCAAAAAGAGCCTTACTTTTCAGCCGGAACATTCAAATGCATCTGAAGAAAAAGAAGCGGCCGAAGAAGATTCAGTACAAGAACCTCGGGTGTCTGCGGATACATCCGCGAAATCAGCACCGGAAACCTCTGCGATGGAACCGGAGAAGAAAGTGGTCGAAAATGGATCTGGCCACATCACACACGACGAAGCAGGTCCGAGCGGTTTCGCGGCCGGTTCAGTTCGAGTGGACGTATTCGGCGGTTTGACCGATGCTGGCGGCCATTCGATCACTCCGGAAGAGAACGAACAACGTCAACATGCGGTGGATGATTTGAAGAGGAAAATCTCTCGCGGTATTAGTCCGAATAAGGACGTGGCTGATCTACCGCCGACGGATGAAGCTAAGAAAATCATGGAATCCATTACTGAGGAGAAGACCAGTAAGCATTATTTGAATTTGGAGGGTAAGACTGCGGGTCCCAATGGGGGATCAAGGCCTGGATAGACTTATCTGAAGGTGCATTAGCATGCTAAATTGGAGCTCTTTTTCAGCCGAAGATGGTACGAAAGACATTATTCGAAAGGCGGCTCAAGCGGTTGGATCACTTTCTGATACAGGTAAGTGATTTTTCTTATCAGCAATCTTGGAAGAATAATATCCATTTTCAGAATACGACATCCGTTTCAATCCGGATTGCTTTTCGGCCACCGTTCAACACGCGCCTGTAAGTGATTTCTTCAAAATCTAAATCCGATAACTTAATGGCCTCATATATTTCAGGACGAAAATCTGGAAAAGCAACGTCAATTGATCAAAGAAGCGTCGCAATTCATATTGGTATCTCAAATTCCCAATTTCGTAAGCGTGGACTGAAGGGTTACTGTAGTGGAAATTTGAAAAATCTCTATTTCAGATCAGGGATTCGTTGGATCATACGTTCGCTCCTGTTGATGGATCCAGTTTGACCGATGCTCTTCATTCGAGGTATGTAAGAATGTGCTTTAATCCAAGTTTTTTAATGCTCCTGATTTCAGAGGGATCAATATGCGATATCTTGGAAAACTGACGACATTCGTGGAAGGATTACCGACGTTGCAATATTTGAAAGTAAGCTTTAGTATTTTCTGATGTGACCTTACTGGAATGGTTTTGTTTCAGGTGATCTGCATCATCGAATTGATCTGTCGTTCGGCCAAGCACGTGTTTCGTACTTATTTGCAAAGCGTCGAGCACAGTTTACTGTCGGCTGCGGTGGCTCATTTCTTAAACTGCTCGCTCGGTTCGTACCCGACGCCTCAACCGTCGATCAATGATGAATTGTTGGTCAGGAAGAAATCGAAGAAGAAGAAAAGCGGCACTTCGGTGGCAGTTGCGCAAGGTAAGAAGCAGTGTTTCAGGAATTGCGTGGTTTACATGCATCCTTTCTTTCAGACAGCACCGAATGGGCGCAATATGGTCCAAAGAATTTATGGCAGCAGTTATGCAAAGATGCGGATTCGTATTACGGATTTCAAATTACTGCGTAAGTATAGCTCCGAGCCTTTGTTATGAAAGATCAACATTTCCTGGGTTTTTAGTGATTCGATCGATCAATTATGCGAGACGCATGGCGTACAAAAGGTGTCTATACTTCGTCGATTCTGTATTATGTGCGGCGTTCAAGTATTACTCAAAGACTACGCGTTCGATGGGAAAGCGAAAGCACCGTTCAGTGAGGAGGATATCGTCAATCTATTTCCTGTTGTCAAGCATATCAATCCGAGGGTAAGTGTGGATCAAGAGATCCGCATGGTCTCCAGGGATCATCTGCCCAGCAGAAATTCAAATTTCCCGATCAAAGTTTTTTAAAAATTTGGTCAAAATTGCGCAATTTTCTTCGAAAATTCCAAATAATTGCGCAACTTTCCTGAATTTTGGGTTTGGGGGTGGTCAGGCACGATCACTTGTAATGCATGCCTCATTTCAGGCTTCGGACGCGTACAATTTCTACACGACCGGCCAAGCGAAGATCCAACAAGGCCAATTACGAGCGGGTTACGATTTAGTGGCCGAAGCGTTGAATTTATTGAACAACGTCTACGGCGCTATGCATCCGGAGATCGCGCAATGTTTGCGTCTGCTGGCTCGTTTGGCCTACATATTGGGCGATCATCAGGAAGCGTTGGCCAATCAACACAAAGCTGTACTTATGAGCGAACGATGCAACGGTATCGATCATCCGCAGACCATTTTGGAATACGTAAGTGATTGATTGATTGATTGATTGAATTGAATTGATTTATTTAGCCATCATACCAAACTCATAGAATGAGCACTCCGGGGGGGGGGGGATGCGGACACAATACAAGTTTTGGAAGATGTAATCTAAATATGGTGGTTCTTATTTCAGACTCATTTGGCCTTGTATTGTTTCGCCAATCTCCAAGTCAGCACCGCCTTGAAGTTATTGTATCGAGCTCGTTATTTACTGCTGGTGGCGCATGGAGAGGATCATCCGCATATGGCCTTATTAGACGTAAGTGGTATTGATTTGCCTTTCTCTGCTGTCATGGGCCGGTATTCTCATCTCCCAGATCAGGATCCAAGTCGGATCCGTCCTATGCTACAACATTGCTGGATCCGGATCTGATCCTGATCTCCAAATTGAGAATATGGGTGATGGCCCTTTGATCTGGTCGTGGATCAGTGCCATGTGCAATCGCGTGACTGACCCAATTCTCCTCGTTTCAGAGCAACATTGGCCTGATCTTGCACGCCGTCAGCGAATACGATCTATCGTTGCGCTTCTTGGAACACGCATTGAAATTGCATGTAACCTATTACGGTCGGAACAGTTTGAAAACGGCGCTCAGTTATCACCTGATCGCCAGAGCTCAATCGTGCAGAGGCGATTTTCGAACGGCTTTACAATACGAGAAAGAAACGTTCGCCATTTATAAGAATGCGGTAAGTTGGAATTGGATCGATTTGGGCAGTGATCAGTGGCCATATTATGGTCGACTGAATTGAATTTGTTCATATTTCAGCTGGGCGAAGAACACGAGAAGACTCGCGAAAGCAGCGAATGCCTGAAGCATCTCACTCAACAGGCGGTCACGTTTCAAAAACGAATGAACGAGATCACGAGGAACGCTGGATCCGTATCGCAGCTATTGCCGCTTCAGGTTGAATTGCGCAATTATTTGAATTTTTGATGAAATCTTGCAATCGCCTATGTTTCAGATCCAACAACCGTCGCTCAGCAGCGTTTTGGACGTCCTGAATATCATCAGCGGTATCGTATTTATTCAAATCAGGTAAAGCTGATGAGTTTGAAATTTGAATTCTGATGAGTTTACATGTGGTTTTTGAATTCAGCCCAAAAGAAGTCGAGGCTTTAAGAGCTGAATTGGATAAATCGGACGGTGGCAACGCATCGCAATCGATGGACGGCGCGTCGTCGTCGTTAGAAATCAAGGAATTATCTTCGTTGGATTGAGAATTCGAAATTCGAATCACATTTATTTCTTCGCCAATTGGGTTCGAGTGAGTTGGAATCGTAGCATTTTTTGACATGGGTCACACCGTGACACAATTCATGCGTTGATTTGATTGTGGGCATATTCTTTTGTGTTCTTTGCTCAATTCAGGTTTTTTTCTTCTCCGAGTTAGAAATATTGTTAGATTTCTTTTCTCCTCGATGCAAAGTTCAAGCTCAATCGTGTTTTTTCTGCTTGGACAGTCTTTTTCCTGGTAGCTTATTGAAATTTTTTCTTTGTGAACATATAGGGGTTATTCCCTGGTTTTCTTTCGTGTCAGAAATTATTCGATGTTAGGAAAAGTTGATTGAAATTTTTTGTTGATTAGGATGAAGAGGGCGTGCCATGTTAAAGAAGCTAGGCTCAAAATGCTGATATTGTCTAGGAATATTAGATGTTTTTTTGAACTTAATATTTTTCTTTGGGGTCTCGAATATTTGACTCAAGATTCGGTGCAGAAATACAATGACATTTTGTGAACCTCCTGTTGTGGTGTAATTGATACCACGCTCATCCAATGTGCAATGCAGTCCAGGGTTCGAATCCCTGACCAAGCTATCATTTTTTCAAATTTATTTCTTTTACTTTTCTGTCCACATGAAATTCAAATACGACATACAACCAAATGGACATGAGAAATGTCAGTTTACAGTAAAATGTCACTAAACCAATGATAATACGATAATCAATAATTGTCTAAAGTCATGAATTCTGAATCAGTACTTTCTAAAGCGATGCATCTTTGTTCATTTTGCTTTTTACTTCGTATGGCCTTTTCAATCCTCTTGCGAAGTCGAGATCCTTCCTTCGGAGAACGCTGAAATCGGAGTACGCTTTCAATTGCGCAATACCGCACTTCGAAAAGCTCTACTTACAGCGACGCAGACGCTTCTCCACCAATTGTTGTTGCAAACGTCGCAGCGTGACTTCCAATTCCACGTTCCTCGAACGTTGAGCATCCAACGCTTTGCCGAGATCATCGACAGACGAACTAGCCAATTTCTTTTCCGGCGTCAAGCAGCATCCGAACTGAAATGGATGATTGCAATATATGATTCAAACAGAACCCAAAGAACTTACCAGAGTCTTCTGTTGCGCAATCCGGCCTTGTAAATGCGTGATCAGTTTCTCTCGTTGAGCAATTTGCGTTTGCAACTTCTGCACATCGATCAAGCTCGATTCCTGCAATGTAAGAGTCATTTGCAATAAGACACAAAAAGAACCACCAGCTTCTTACCTTGAGCGAATTGTACAACTTCTCATAATATTCCTTGTCGTGCTTGTGAATTTCGATCTTCTCCATAGCGTCACGAATTCCCGAGGTCAATCGAGTGCAACTGTCTTCGAGACGAGCCTTTTCGGTTTCCGCATTATGTAGCTGAAAAAAAGCCGGTCTCAGATCAGAGGCCACTTTTGCATATTTCAAACTTACCTTAACCCGTAAAGCGCCGTTTTCGATGAGAACTTCACCATAATTCTCTTCCGTCATGCGCATTCGTGTAGCCAAAACGTCATTGGTATCAGAGACCTGAAAAAAAACGTGTTCATTGACCGAGCCTTACATGTGCACATAAGATTACCTGATCAGCTTGACGTTTCGAAGCGATGCTGCGATCGTTCAGTTGCTGCTCCAAATTGGTAATACGACGGCGGTAATCGTTCTCGATTTTGTCCATTTTTGATTGGGATTCAGATCTGAAAGAAACATGTGATTAGTGGAATGTGGAAAAGGGAGCAATGAAGCATGACTCAATCAGCCACAATGATTCACTTACTTTCTATCCGCCAATATCTCATCGTGACGCCTAGCCTCTTCCATCAGCCGTTGCTCCAGAATGGCCAGATGACTGCGATAATCATTCTCCAATTCTTTGCGCTCTCGTTCCAAGGCCGCCGTTTTGATTTTCCATTCCGATCTAAACAGAAGCGTAATTAGTCTTCTACGCATGAAGGCAGGCCTTCAGCATAGCCTCAGCCACAAGGCTAGATCCAGTCAACTTACAATTCTTTCTCCAAATTCTCAGTATAACGCTTTGAAACGCTGCTGCTCGAGTTCAAACGCTGTTCCAAAATGGCCAAATGACGGTGATGGTCGCTTTCCACGTCTTTGCGTTCTTGTTCCATGGCTGCCATTTTGGTCTTCAATTCCGACCTGAAATCAAGAGTAATCAGTGCAGGGAAGTAAGCAAGGCTTCCAAAAGTGGTGCCTTCAGGTACCGCCTCAAGACTAATCAAGCCACCTACAATTCTTTCTTCAACGGCTCTTGACATTCGTTGCGATCGAAGTCAACAGTGTTCAATATGGCTTTGAGTTCCTCACGATGTTGGATGTCCATACTCGAGATCCGTTTGTTCAAGAAGGATCTATAATAAAGATGCATTTTGTGAGCACAAATTCCAAAACTGGAAAGCAACTGCTGTTGCAACATATACTTACATTTCTTCTTGCAATTTCTTTTCCGCTTCTTCAGTCTTCGCCTGCTGCTGATCCTTCAGCGTCTTCATCTTCTCGTATTGCTCGTCTAATTCATCCCACGCGCTTTGCAATGATTTCTTTTCCCGACGTAGGTGATCAGTTTCTTTTTGCAACGACTTGATCTTAGTATCCAATGCCAAATTTTCCGTTTGCAATGCAGACTTTTCCTAAAACGTAATTTGGATCAACACTGATTTGCAAACATGCCGGGTGTGTCTTACCTTATTTGAAGCATGCAATTCAGCTTTCATTTTGATCAACTGGTCATTGGTAGCCTCGGAATCCGCTTTCATGTTGTCCAATTGCTCACTTGCAGCCTTGGATTCCGCTTTCAAATTGATAAATTCCGCAATGGAAGCGTGCAATTCGGCTTTGATCTTGCTCAATTCCGCATTGGCAGTGTCCAAACGAGACTTGGACTGGGCCATATCCGAACTGGCGGTCTGCAGCTTGTTCTTCTCCAACAGCAAAGAGCCCGTCTTCTGAAAATAAATCATCATAATCAACAACGCAGCCAGTGCAAAAATTTTAGCATCTTACTTGATTGGCAGCATGCAGCTCCACTCTCAATTTGATCAATTCCGCATTGGCATTGTCCAAACGAGACTTGGACTGGGCCATATCCAAACTGGCGGTCTGCAGCTTGCTCTTCTCCAACAGCAGAGAGTCCGTCTTCTGAAAATAAATCATCATAATAAGCAAACGCAGCCACTGCAAAAGTTTAGCATCTTACTTGATTGGCAGCATGCAGCTCTGCTCTTAATTTGATCAATTCCGCATTGGCAGCATCCAACGTAGGCTTCAGTTTGGTCAAATCCGCATTGGTGGTCTCCAATTGGCGCTTCTCCAAACGTAACGATATCTTTTTCTGAAATAAATCACAAGATTATTAGTGCACAGCCAATGCAAACATAGCCTTCATACCTCGTTGGCATCGGACAAATCGGATTTCAATTTGGTCAATTGCGATCTCGACGCGTCCAATTCCGCATTGGCAGTGTCCAAATCCGATTTCAATTTACGCATTTCCGCCGTCATATCAACCAAACGCTGACGATTACGAGCCTCATCGCATGGCAAATAGGACTTTTCTCCGGAACCACTGAATTAAAGATTCGCCTTAGCATTAGGAAATGTCAAGAAATAACGCACTTACAAACTGGATTTCACGACGTCCACTTTTTCCGCCTTCACTTGTTCGTAATCCTTCAAAACCTAAAACCAAATTTCTTATCAAAATGCAAAAATAATCTTTGAAAATTACCTTCTCATAATCCATCTTCAATGAATCCAAGGCCGATTTCGATTCATCGCGTTCTTTCAAAATTACGCCGTAATCCGATTTCAATTTATCCAAGGCATCCAATAAAGTCTGAAAAATAAAAAGCCATTTTCATGAAAAATGGCGAATTTTAAAAATCTTACTTTGCAATGCCCATTAGCATTATCCAGATCTTTTTGCAACCCTTCGGTTTCGTCGTAGAGCGATTTCATGAAATATTCCGAGGCCGTATTAACGCCGGAATGGTTCTCCAATGAAAAACCATCGCCGTGATCGAAATGATTGAAGGACATTTTCTTGACGATCGTAGATTTCTTTCCAATGCACAAAATGGATCTCAATAACGAATAAACGATGAATAGTACCGAATAATCCAAGGTTAGGAATAAACTGATTACGAGATAACAAAGAGATGAACACGAATTAGCCATACATTTCTTGGGAAAACTGAAGGAAGAAAATCTGGAAAATCAAGGATTTTGCGAATTTTTCAATAGCGACGAATAGCGTCGCGCACATCAGGTTTGCATCGAAGTCAAGTTGAGGTAAGCAGTTCGCTTTTCTCGAGATGTCTGCTAGAGGCGGCCTTTAGTAAAAAAATATGGAAATTCTAGAATTTTTGGAATTTCGTTCGTTCGATCGATTATTGCGATCATTATTGAGCAGATATGGTGAAATTTAAAAACAGGTATGATATTGCGTCAGGTTCGGTCGATTTATGGTAATCGAAATGTGATTTTTCCGGTATTTTGTGGCGGAAATTATTCCTGATCCAGTTTTATGCCCATCCAATGCGGAATTTACGTCCGGCGATATTTATCGGTCGTTGTGGGATGTGATTTGTTCGATACACGGCGATTTCGGTGCTGGATCGTGTAAGCAGAGTTTGCAAGGTGAGAAGTTTTGGAATTTGCATGCTGCCAAATTATTTGGCAATTTGCCGATTGATCTCAAACTTGGCTTGAATTTGGCTCATGCATGCCTGATCTGTTATGATCTCATTTGAGATTCATGCTGCATATTCATACCTGTCCATCATTGCATGCAATGACACCGTTATTATCTTCAGTTCAAAATCAAGTTTCTACAGAAACTCTCATTTTTCAGTAAAGTTATTCAACGACCAAACGAGAATCGTATTAATTCGAATCGGACGGTTAGAAGCGACCCTGCTATCCAGCTCGGCACCGTTCGTCTCAAAAATCGGTCGATATCCGGCCATGATCAAGACAATCCACGTCGGTGGTAGCGTTCGATCATGCGAAAAAGCGTTACTTCGATATCATAAATCGCGTCTGATCGCATCAGTGCCAAAAGCGCGATCACTGGGTAAGAATTGCGGATTTCATGAATTTCTTATTTTGAAAGGTGTTTTTTCCTTTCAGAAGAGAAGAAACGCGTGATGGATGCGTTGAAAGAATCAAGCGTTGGAACATGATACCGTATGAAACAGGTGATATCTGGTATGGATTGATAGTAATCGATGTATTTGATTGATGGATTTTTTCTGATCAATCGATATGTGTATAGCAGTGCATATGGATATTGTATGCTATGGTGAAGCTTTTGAAGTGCACATCAGATGCATATCAGTGCGATTTTTTGATATGTTTGTCGAATTTCGACATTATTACATGTAGTGATTATATAATCATAATAATTGCGGAAATGTCTTGTTGCATCAGAGCATGTCTTTTGGTCCAATATACATGGCATAAACATGACTGATATCATTGAAATTAAAGAGGCTGGTTTCCTGATCCGATTGATCAGTTCATCGATCACCCGTTGGCAGTGATTCGCTTCATTATCAAAATATTGCGCAACAATGATAATGGGCACTTTTTGCATACAATATGCCAGCATATCATTGTCCATTTTTTAACATCATGAAAGATTGAAGGCAATGCACAATTTGTAAATTGCGCAATTTCAAACTCTTTATTCATAGGACTGCCATCCAGCTAGAAAATCACCCATTTTGTACCCAAGAATGCGACTAGCCTTCCAAGAAAGGTCAATACCCCAAATCGCATGCTCTGCTAGGCCAAAGCGGAAATGCAAAAGCATCCTCGAGTCAATTTATGCTTCTTTATTGCGTGACCGAAAAAGCCACAGAAATTAGCTGCTATTCATAAAATCTAGTCCCCCCATACGACTGACGGATGAGATTGATGGAATGGTGTCATTCCAATTCCGCATCTGCCTCGAAATTCGGCTGTCTCCAGAGGATTTGTGCCGAGAATGAATGTAGCTGTATCCAGGGCTATACGAAATACAGGCGGCAAGAAGCAAGTCGATCCGGCATCGACCCTTGCATCTTTGCATCAAATACACGATACGGAAAAAGGGATCATACCGTCCACAGTTGAGGATGAAGAAATGGAGACGCGTAAAAGAAGCAACTGGTTGGTGAGTATCACTTTCCCCATTTCCAAATAGGAAGAGATAAATTGCACGCCATCTCTGGCTTGGTCAATTTCTTGGGGGTAATAAAAGCTGGAAAAAGCAATAACGCCCAAAGAGCGCCTGAATGCATGGGGGGATTGCACTTCGATTTGATTCTTATCGCCTCCTCTTCTCCAAGAGCCGAAATGACTTCCAGAAGGAAAGCCATTTTTGGCTTGCCTTGCGTGCAGCAGTGGCATTCAAGCTTTTTGGGTCCGGTTTTGGCTTTGTTTACTGATAAAAATTTACTGTAATTGCAAAAATGATTATGGGAGATCGATTCAGGTCTATCCTGTTGCGTGTGAAGTCATTTTTCAAACAGGTATACTGTAGCAATTATGATAATGCTGAGTCTGTTCATGGTCTGCATTGGCATGCATTGAATGGATCTCTGGATATGATGGCCTATGGCCATCATTCTGATATTGCAAATGGTTGATTGCTGAAATTTTTGGCAGCAATTGCAGTGCTGCAATATGATGCATTCTGACTTTGCAGCAAGAATTACACTTTCCTGAATAATGTTTGCCACATGCATAATTATCAAGCAGTGCCCAGACTCATTCTGCAATCATATCTTGCCAGATCATGCAAAACAGCCACTCAATTGCATAATTCAAATTATCCATTGCAGGTTTTGGCATTTATGTTCTCTCATGTGGTAAGCAATACCATGACCCAGTTCTGCATCAATTCTCGCAATGCCGAATTTAGGGCCTTTGCGGATTAGTGGTTGGTTATGCAATGCTGGGTGCAGTCATATTCCAAGCCATCGAATATCCATTCGAATACGAGAATGCATGGGTAATCAGAAATGCCACAAAGAAAGTACGCATGCATAATCAGCCTTGGAAATTTGAAAAAATGGCCACTTTTGCAGTTGGTCAAAGATTTGTTAGAGTATACGAAAGATCAAGTCGTACTGGTGGTATGCTAAATTTTGGCTATCCAAAATCTCAGGGCCCTAATTGGCAGATTTCAGGAAGCAACATGGAAACGTGAAGCGGATATAATGCTGAAAGCTTATGAAGAGAAAATGGTCCAAGCGGTCAATTTCGCTGGTTACGATGGCGATGATGAGACTGTAAAATATCAGTGGACATATTTCGGGGCTCTGTTGTATTCGATTACTGTATTCACTACTATTGGTATGCTTGGGGAAGGACCTGAGGGTCCCTGGGGACCTCTGCTGTCAAGCTTGCAGCTATCATTTCAGGCTACGGTCACATATGCCCAAAAAATGCATATGAGACGGTCCCCGGGGCCATCTGCACCATTGATTCTTGCAGCTTATGGTCACATATGCCCAAAATTGCCTCTGAGATGGTCCCTCTGGGACCTTCTGCAGCATTGATTCTTGCAGGCTATGATACCCAAAAAATGTCTCTGAGATGGCCCCTGGGGCCATCTGCAGCATTGATTCTTGCAGGCTACGGTCACATATGCCCAAAAACCGCCTTGGGCAGAGGCGTGACCATACTGTACGCCATGATTGGTATCCCGTTGATGCTGCTGTGCTTGGCCAATATCGCCGAAACGTTGGCGCAGCTATTCACGTTCATATATTTCAAAATATGCTGCGCTTATTGTCGTTGGAAGAAAACCAGGCGACGCATAAAAAGGGCCGCGTTGAGTTTTCGATTCGCTGGTACAACTTCGTTCAGAAGAGGTACTGTAATGCGTATGGATAATCGACCATGCTGATTCCAATGATGGCATTGCAATTGCAATGCATTGCTTGCATACAAATGACCCAATTTCAGGCCAAAGCGTCCGCACCAGGAATCAACCTCCAGGATTGAGAAGGCACGCGAGTTTGCGAAGTTACAGCAGCGGTCCACCGAAGAAAACGTTCAGCGATACTAGAAGCGTGAAAAGTTTCAGAGTCGGTGGAGCTCGGGATTATCGATCCGAACGTGCTGATCAACAGAAATGGGATTCATAGTACGCTGGAAAATGCAAATCCAAAATATTGCTAATAGGCGTGGTTTCAGCTCATTACCAGGCGGTCGATCGCGTGGCAGAGATGCTGAAAGCCGATCTGTACCTCCTCCCATGAGAAGGGGTCAAAGTTTGCGGAGTATGGTTGTGGACGCACCTGCAAGCACGTCTGGTGCTGGATTTTTGGCTGCTGCTTCTGCGAGGTATGCTGCAGCTAGGCACTGCATTGCAAGTCAACGCAAGCATCGCAAGGCGTTGCAATTCCAGATTGCGCAATTTCATTGATCGCCATTCACCGATGGACATGCTGAAACGTCCAGTCCCAGAAATGAAGATGGACGACGACAACAATAAAACAATACCGCTCGCGTTGGATCCTCATAAAAAGCACAGGCGTTGCCAAATTCGATGTTCAGCATGCTGCAGATCGGGAAATGATGGTCCACCGTCGCCAGTGTCGGAAAACGCGGTTTTCTATTCCTCGGCTGCTACAACGAGATACGTGAATTCATCCTCGGCCGCAAGCGGTGCGAAGATTGTGATGGAAATGAAGACGCTGCCGAGTGGTGCGGTGAAAAATCAGCGACATAGGAGGGCTAGCGAGAGTGCTGCAGCAGCTGCGGCTACTGAAGCTGGTTCCATGCTGTCATCCGCCAGATTCGGTAGCACCAGTGCCAACGAGGAGCAAGAAGAGAAGGCTGCCGATGAACCAAGGGTACATCTTGAGTTTTACAGGCTGCAAGCCTCTCACATCGCTTACAGTATACCACCCATCACAAAAATCGATTTCAGCTTCCCCAAATCGTGATCAGTGATAACGAAATCGACGATACGATGGGTCAAATCGCATCGGATGAAGATGAAGGCGACGATGTAGTCTATTTGGAAGACGATACTGCGAAACCAACACCGGGCACATTAGCAGCAACCATCACTGCACCAACTCCTGCTCCAACATCGGCCATCGTCCACAGATCGGCCACATTACAAGAAGAACGGAGTACATTGTCCAAAAGATCGGACGAAGCTAGTCTAAGATCGGCCGCCAAAAAGGCCGGCGGTAATTATAAACAAGAGAAAATGCCAGTGGTCGTGGGTGTGCTGACGGTGGTCATTTTCGTTTTGGCTGGAGCTGTGCTATTCTCCACGTGGGAAAATTGGAGTTTCTTCGAAGGAGCGTATTTCTCATTTATTACATTGACCACAATTGGTATGCAATTTTTGTGTCTCTAGCCTTGAGCAAATCATTTTGAAAAGTTAAAATCTGAATGCCCTGGCAGGGATTTGAACCCTGGACCTAATTGCATTCTGGACAAACATGCCAGTAAAATGAAAATCACATGCAATTTTTTGATTCAGGTTTTGGCGACATGGTACCAGGGAAATCACTGGACAGTGATTCGCAAGAGAAATTGATCATCTGCTCTTTGTATTTGCTCTTCGGTATGGCACTGATCGCCATGTGTTTCAAGCTCATGCAAGACGATGTGGTACAGAAAACCAGATGGCTCGGACAGAAGATAGGGATTTTGGTGAAAACGGAATCTTCGGATGAGGAATCAGAATACGAAGAAGAGATGGAAATGGAAGAGCAGGAGGAAGAATTGAGCGAAGATAGGACTGAAGATAAGAGAACAGTGTCCAGTGGTTCCAGCAAACGTGATGAGGAGGAAGCCAGGCAACCGACTGTATCTGAAAAGAGGAACTTGAAACGTTAGCCATGTGACCGCAAATTTGCATTGGCACGTTTGATTTTGATGCAATGCTTCGTCTGTGATGTTCAGAACGCAATCTTTGCTTTGGTAAACAAGCACCTCGTTCTAACGGCGTTTTTAATTTTCATATAGCGCGGATAATTGTGAAGATGATCAAACTGATCGATTTCTTAAACATCGATATTTGAGTGATCAGGCCATGATCAATGGATGCGCCATCGTCGATTGCACAGAAAAATATCCTTACATGACGTCTGTGCCATTATCGATCGTTTGAAATCACCTATTGAAAATCATGTGCCAAAGCACAGGCAATTCCAAAATTTGAAATTTTGAAATACGCACGATCGTTGCATCAAATGCACATTTTCTTGGATAGGTGAGCGTGCTGATCGTAAAAATCATGTTTCTGTTGCTGTGCGATCGAATTAAGAGACTTGATCAGTATGATCGATTTCCGATGAAGAGCTAATAGGTCGATTTTGACCATGGCAATCGATTCTTCGTGCTCGATTGTCTAGGAAAATACCATAATATGTCATATCTAGCGTAATTCTATTGAAAAATATCCTCGATCATGATCCTTTGGATTGGCAATTTTTTAAATTTCAAAATCAGTAATTTACAAGATTATTGCACTGAAAGCGTATTTTCTGGAATAATTTGACACGCTGATCATCGAGATTTCATCCGTTCTGCTTAGGATGCGTGGTTCAAAAGGTGATCAAAATTATCGATTTCTAATATACGCGTGATCGATCGATTTTGACGCAGCAGATCGATCCAGCGTGATCGATTATACAAGAAAACATATCTACATCCATGATCTTGCTTCATTGGTCTACAAAATAATCATTGATTTATAGTTCATGTGCTGAAGGATAGCAATAAATACAGTACTTGAAAATGAGACCGAAATGTCCATTCAGATTGGGGCGTCTGTCTGCAAATCGATATCGCAATCATGTTTTGCATCCATAAAGTCAGGGTCATCCTCCATTGCGCAATGCACATGCTGTCCAATTAAATGCACACCTTTGCTTTCCGGATCAGGAATTATATCTTTGAAACAACCAATCAGGCTATCACAGCTTTCTTCGATCCTACTGGTGTTATCTGGTAAACCGCAAATGCGATTTTTTCAAATAGTTTGCACATTTTATGCAATTGGCTAAAGAGTAATGATTATACAGTTTGGCATTTGTAGGATACAGGCACCTCACCAATGCCGATAATGATCATGAGTGTAATTGACCAGAATGCACAGAACCATGTGCCTTGCTAGCACATTGAAATAAACTGTACACTATCCACATTATATGAAGAACGGCTCTTGGAGGATGAAACATCTGGAAAAGTTCATCCTAAATATCAACTTTCTGGTGCTACTAGCTGGCATTTGAAAAACAGCATGACTCTCTTGTTTAATTTTCTGAAGTAGACCAAACATTTTTTTCTCATAACAGTGTCTATAGCATGGAGAAGGCAAAACTATTTTCCTGCCAGTGTTCAGTAGCGATTTGTTGATAAGCTGAGGTCAAGGCTTTCAACTTGATGCTGATTCATACAGTACCGCAAGATTTAGCATTTTATGGCCAACATTTGTCATCAGCTTGCGTTATCATACACCTAATCAACCAGAATTGTCACATGATTATACTTTATCACTTATCACATCATTCTGCATATTGTCACCACCTTCATTCGATTGCAAATTGATAACGGATACAGGCACTTGTGCTTTTGTGATCTTTCTTTTCACTTTAGCAAAATCAGATGCAGTCACTTTGGTATATTTGTGTTCTTTATAGTCTTTACGACGTTTTGTCAGATGGAGCAAAACGAAATCCGTGAGGAACGTTGCCTAAATGATGATCACTCATACAATCGATTTGGAAGATCGATTATCGCTTACCAATCCTAACAGCCCCAAACCAGCGCCAATATTGAATGCTAATGGAACGATACTGAATCGCCCAGCGTGGCCTTCCACTGTGACAATGAATAATAGACCATAAGCTTTTATCAAATCCCTCCCTTCCGATTGATCTGGTCGATGGAAATATCTCGCATATCTAAAATCGATGCTTTCATATTCTGGGCTTACGGTAGCCACTGGTCTCACCTGAAGTTATAACCTCTCGAGATAGGTACAGGAGGATCATCCAATCGACGAAATTTGTACGCTGGTAAGCATTTCTTCTCACCCTGATCCAAATTGCAATCCCATTTTATGAGGATATGGATGACGCCACCCTGGAAATATGCAGTGGTTCAAAAATTTTCAGTGATTGCAATAAGCCTACTCTTGTAGCAATATCGAAAAAATTGGTCGTCTTTCCATTGGTGCACGTTGCTTTGACCATATCACCTAATCGAAAAACTGGGCAATATTTTGCTGTTGCACTTTTTGGATCGTTGCGACATTTTTTCAAATACGATTCATTATTCTGTTCGTCCAGGACATTACTCCTAAAAGCAATCATTGCCAAATTTCCTATTAGCAATTGCCATGGTTTACCTCCTGACCCTGAATTTAGGAAATTCGATATTATTCTTGATGAATACAGTGAAATTCATAGCTTCTGGTATCAACGGTCGATCTGGGATGCTAAATATCAAGCCACTGATTGATGATCAGAAGCTGGGAAAATTTGCATACAGTAATTCATCTCTTTCAACTGGACACCAACCACGAATTTCACAAGAGAATTTTTTAGGATTCACAGATTGGATGCATTGTCCTGTCATGATTCCTGCAAGAAACTTGCTAAAAATTGCATTGCATGTATAAAACTTTTTACCATGGCCATTTTCCACTGGTACTCCTTTGATGCAATCTTTCCTTTCGTTTGGATTGCATTCCCTGATATTCGGGTCCTACTAATGGAAAAAGTTAATGGGTATTTTTGAAATTTCAAAAATTTACTTCTGGACAAATGTCGACTACTTGATTGGGCGTTAAAATTGCATTGGTCAATACAAAGAACGCATTGTTCTCCTGCAATTTTTTCAGCATATATCAGTAACTAATGGTCATTTGACTATCTGCTCACTTGACCAGGCACAAATTCAACCGCATCCCAAACTCGACGATATTCTTTTGGTAATGTCAAATTATCTACAGTCGATGCAATACCTTTCACTTTTGTCGTGGCACTACTTTGAGCAATATCTTTCGCCTGATACCCCTTTTCATAAATAATGGCATACCTGAAAATTGTATATCAATGCCATAGCTGTAGAAAATTCTTACTAGCATACCCAATGACATAAGCTATGATTGAAATTTGAATAATCCTATTGACTAAGCCGATTTTAACGCTTCTAACTTTGACAAGTTTTACAGTTCCATAACCCAATGTATAGCCAATTATGCCACCGCAAATTGATCTGGCTGTAACCATTTCTCAACGCTTCTTGAAGAAAGGGCTAGGGGAATGTCAGGTAGAAGTATGTGAAAAATATTGTACAGGTGAGTAAACTAGTGAAAACTTGCGTCTAGTAACAAAGCTCTGCTGACTGAACTGGAATTGCCAAATGTTTTCCTTCGATTTCGGCTGTTGGATGATGCCAACAAAAAACTAGTTTCGGGTACATTTTACAAAATGTAAATGTCGTTCTACTAATGCAATGTTATAATGGCATTGACAGTCTGGTGATATTGCTCATCACG